>PVIA01017006.1:0-16930 GCA_004024845.1 Tonatia bakeri | reverse complement strand
TGAACTGTGCATCTGGTAATTCGGCAATTTCTTGGTCACTTAAAAAAATTGGTTCTGGGGCTTTCAAATATGTTTGAGCCATCTTTTTAATTTTCCTTTGGTTCGGATGCGGCTATTTTGTAAGTGCGGGGGAGCCTTAGGTGTTCACGGGGCGGGGCACCCCAGTTGCTGGGTTGTGACGTTGTATGTGGGGGCGGGGTCTGAGAGGAAACAATGGCACCTGCTCCGCTCTCTCTAGGACTTCCATCCCATCCACTGCCTCCCACAAGCAAATTGAGCCCTTCCTGTGCTGGCTCCCGGGCGGTGGGCTGGTGTACTTTCTCGGACTCTGTGGGTTTCCCCGAGAAGTCTCCTGTGAGAGTCTCCCGGCCTCAGTTCCCAGACTGGGCTCTTAAGCTTTGAAATGCTGCGGTGCTGCCCGTTTTTCACTTAGTTCGTGCGGAAACGTGTGGCTGCGGACAGCCAGCTGCCCTGCACCCCTCACTGGGTCTGCCAGTCACCTCCGCGCTTCCGCGCCCAGCGTCCGCCACCGGTCCGTCCGCTGCCGTCTGCGCCCTGCGCACCCGCGCCTGCCAGCCAGCGCCTCTCGATCCCACTTCGCAGGCCTCCGGACTCCACCGCTCCTTACCGGTCTGGATGTACTGGAGCCCGACTTCTGTTCAATTAATTTCCCTCTGTTCTGGTTGTTAATTGTTTCTCAATCTTTGTTGTTTTCAGTCTTGGTTGTGCGAGGAAGCACAGTGCGACTGCCTATGCCTCCATCTTGGCCGGCTGTTTTAATTTTTCTTAACAAAATAATATTGACACATCCTAGAAAACTGGAAGGTATAGGAAATTATAAATAGGCAGGGCAAATGTGTATAATTCCACCATCCAGAGTGGAATTATTTCCTCCTATGTCTTTTAAATCTTTTTTTTAAAGATTTTATTTATTTATTTTTAGAGAGGGACGGAAGGGAGAAAGAGAGAAACATCAATGTGCAGTTGTTGGGGGCCGTGGCCTGCAACCCAGGCATGTGCCCTGACTGGGAATCGAACCTTCAATGCTTTGGTTCATAGCCCATGCTCAATCCACTGAGCTATGCCAGCCAGGGCTTATTTCCTCCTATGTCTTTTAAAAAAATAATGTTTATTTTATAGAGCTGAGGACATTATCATATAAAATTTTACAGCTTGCTCTTTAAATTAACATAACATAAACATTTCCACAAAAATTCTTCATAAACCAGAGTGCCATTGTGTGAAATCCTGTTATTTACATTACAGCCCTGTGACACAAAAGAGTGTCTCCGCCAACCACGGGCCACACCTACAGCAGAGGCCCAATCAGTGTGTAATGGGTTATAAGCAAACAGCTGTTCAGTGCTGAGGGAAAAGGCTGGACCAACCGCGATGCTGAATTTACCACCAGCTCTGGGCGATGGAAACAGATGAGGCAGGTCTGTGAGCGTCCTGTGCACCTGCCCCGGGCCCACCCATGGCTGGGGCCTGAAGCTGTTGATGAGCAAGGGGTGCGGGCTGAAAGGGAGGGGAGCCGGGGAACCCACCCCCTGCCCACCCACATGCAGGTGTACACGCACTTAATCTTCTATATCTTATTTTCATTGTACCTTTTTCATGTTTAGCTGTTTAGGTACACGAATACCGTTGTGTTACAACTGCCTACAGTACTCATTGCAGTAGGAGCAATAGGCTGTTCCACCTCAGCTGGTGTGAGCGCACTCCACAATGTTCACACAACGACAAAATCCCCTGTGGACACATTTCTCGGGCTGGACTGCTGATGTCAATCATAACATTCAGCAGCACAGAGTGGCACTAAAGATGCAGGTTTTGGTAAGACCCTTACCAGCCATGTGACCTTGGCTGATAATATCGATGAAGACACCGGTGACGGCAGGGTAGAAAACAGGTAAACGGCAGGCCTGAGACCGCTGTCCTTAGAAAGGCCCGTTTACAATATTGGCCCCTGGCCGACATCTGGGAACTTAGATTTCCGGAGAGTCCCCACAAGTAGCTATTCAGAGTGGCTCTCTCTGCCTGCACCGTTCATGGAAACAATATATTTAAGTTGAAACCCTGCTTTCTCCCCAGGCGTACGGAAGGGTGGTACATGCCAGGCAGAGGGTACCTACGTGACCAGTCCGCAATCAAAACCCGGGCACTGGGTCTCCAATGAGCTTCCCTGGTACCTGACATTTCACACCTGTTGTCACCACTCGTTGCTGGAAGAATCGGTACATCCTGTGTGCCTCTGCTGGGCAAGGCCCTCAGAAGCTTGTTCCTACTTTCCTGCAGCTGTCACCCCATGCACCCCATGCCTTTCCTTTGCTGATGATATATATTCCCACAGTTTCCTTTCAATGGAAATATGCTACATATACTATTCTCCGCCTTGGAACTTTAACTTTCTAATACAACTTGAACCTCTTTCCATGCCAGCCTATATAGATCTATGATTCTTTTTAATAGCTAGTGCACATAATTAAAAAACAATTTTTAGAGGACGTTTACTCATATTGATTTTAGAGGGAGAGGAAGGGAGAGAGAGGGAGAGGGGGAGAGAGAGAGAGAAAGAAAGAAACACCCACTGGTTGCCTCCTGCATGCACGCCCCTACCAGGGATGGCACCCGAAACCTAGTGTGTTCTCTGACCAACCGCAGCCTTCTGGGGTTCAGGACCAGGCTCCAATCAACTGAGCCGCCGGCCAGGGCATGTCCACATAATTTTTAACACTCGAATAAAACCAAACATTAATCTCTTTCTCTCAGAAGTGAATTTAATTCATATAGTTTCAATCATTAAACATTAATCCAATGATTAGCATACTTACGGGATGCTTGAGCGTGCAGAGCTCATATAAAACACAGCCAAGAGACCAAATGTCCCTGAGGAAGATAAGAGTTTACACGGTGAAAAATGTCCACAGTTTTTAATAAAAGCCTTATTATCCTTACAGTGCCTTATATTAGTGTATCTTTACAGTTTTACACAAGCTAATTTTTAGAAATGTTTTCAGGTACATCATCAGTTCTTATTCTTACTAACATGAGAGGTGAAATAAAAACAATTGTCGTTTGTCAGAATCCTAACGGAGAAACGGTGTTCAAACCTGCCACCATCCAATGGCCCCATATTTACTTCAGCATCATGTGCTCACAAGAAAATGTATGTGAAATTGTGAGCACTTGGCAGAGGGAGGCAGGGCTCACACACGAATTTGTTCTGATTCAAAAGGGAGAATTTGGTTCACTGGGCAAGGCGCATTCTACTCAAGGCTGCTGACAGAATCAAAAGCAGATGAAGTGATGAACATCGCATCTGGCACTCAAAAAACCTGGAAAATGTGCTTATAATATATGATCGGAGAGTTGCTCTTTGATACTTAGTATTTCTTTATCTTTTATTTTTTTATTAAAAAATTTTTAATTGTTGTTCAATTACAGTTGTCCCTGGTTCCCCACGCCCAAGTATTTCTATGTGATTGGTTTAATAAGGAGTTACCTTCTAGAACAAAAAGCATTAATCTGAGAGACCAAAAAATATACCATGAGAAGTCAAGAAAGTGAGAAGTTAAAGTCAAAACAGGAAGGATTCAGCAAGCGGGGTAAATGGCTCCGCTATTTGGCGACACTTCTTTCAGCGTGTGCCGGAGGAGCAGAGAGAGAGGCTGAAGGTTTGCATACGGAACAGGAGAGAAACCACTTCTAACTGGCTTCTAAACTTTTCCTAGAGTTTCTAGAAACTCGCTGACCATTTTCCTCCACCACCCAGAATTTTGTGCTGACCTGCTCTTCCCCAGGCCCAAGCTCCCCCTCTGTCCTGGAGCACCCTCAGTAGCCCGGGGGTGAGTTCCGGTGCCTGCAAGGCCCGGCTGGGAAGAAAGCTGCTGGGGGCTGCAAGAGAGCTTTTGCGAGCTGTGTGCCAACCTGTGTGTGGTGGCGGCTGTGGTGAGGCTGGGAACCATTTTTCCTGGTCTACAGGGGGCAGCCGATCATTGCTAAAATCTTCTAATTCTCAGAAGCACCAAATCAACATATTTGAATGTCGACCCAAATTCTTAAAAAAATAACCCAAGGAAACAAAACAGTGCTGCTAACCCAGGGCTCTCAGCTGGCAGCCACACTAAACTGCTCTGGACAGCCGGCCCATCTACCCGGCCCTCCGCTCGCCGCAGCCCTGCTCAGCTGCAGGCACAGCCCTTCTGGCACCACCAGGGCATTGTGCCCCAATGTGCCTCTGCTCCTACTAGGCAGAGAAATGTTTGCTCTCCTTTTTGTAAACCTCTACCAACTGGGCTTTGCTTTCTACTTATCTGTCAAGGTCAAAAGGCCACATAGCCCTTGGGTATTTCCCTAAACAAACGGACAATTAACTCACAAAAGGAATTCAGTCTTGCTGCACCCACCCAACTGGCTCAAATGGCAGCCACGCTTTGAGAAGTGAAATTTTTTGCCTTCACCTTACATGGAGGTAAAAAACGACCTCATCTCCATCTAACATTCATCACTATGTGTATTAATATTACTCCTGAGAACTAGGCTCTGAAAACTAGCTGGGTTTTAAAGGCGGAGGACACGTCAATGATTACCTAGCCAACACTCTCGTTGTCACAGGTCACTGACTTGGTCGGGTGGGTGACAGAGCCAAGGGTGGGTAGGGAGGGTACTCTCCTGTACCCTCCCCAGGTTCTTTCAGCTGGTCTCATAATTAAATCTACATGAGGCAGATGAACAAGAGACAATAACCAAATTTAACTACATATGTACGTATGGGAACCCCACATATAGGAGAGGCTCAGAGGCAGAAAGAGAAGATGAAGTATGTATGACATTCTGAGCTAAGGATGAGGTCAGGTACCTTGGGGTTTCAGAGGGGAGGAACGCCACTGTATTACCAAACCAAAGTGGGGGTTCGGCTGCCCGTGGCCACCCACAGGCAAATTCCAGAGGCAGCGGTCAAGGAGAAAGGAAAGAGGTCTTTATTCAAATGCTGCACCGTTCAGGAGCACGGCAGGCTCAGCTCATCCACAAAATACAGACAAAATCCAGCCATTCCCAGAAAGACCAAAACCCAAGGCAGTGCCCGGAATTCCTGCTCCATCTTTGTCCTTTGGAGCCCAGGGCAGCTAAGAGGGTGGCTATCCAGCCTCAGGCTCCCTCCCGGAGTCTGCCTGTGTTGTTGGTGCTGCCATTGGCCACATGGCTGCCAGGGCCGCAAGTTCCTGCAAATGCATCAGCCAGTACTTTGCAAGGTGGGACAAGAGAGCGTCTCTTCCTTCCCCCGGGTTTATATAAGTTACTCGTGTGGGCCAAGTCAGGTGCTTTTTCTCAGCCCAAAGCTCCCCATGCTCCAGGAGGGTCTGGCCCCCGCCCCCAACCAATCCTTTCTTTTCCCCAGGCTCAACTGACATGGTCTTCTGACACAGCACCTCCCCCTGCCACCATTTTGACCTCTCTGGCACTCATGCCTGCCTTTCCCTGGTCCCACCCCAATCAAGGACTGGAAGGGGGCAGGAGGGCTTTCTCCTTAACCAATTATTTTTGCTAACCTTGTCCACACTCGGCATAATGCTCCCTCCTGCTGCCATCTTGCCTGGGGGCACGGAATGTTCCACTGCGCCAACTGCAGGATGATGAGAACAGATTTTGAGCAATCAGAAGTTTGCCTTGACCTACAGATAGGTCAGAAAGGTTATCTCTGCTAACTTATTATGGGCAAGGCCCCTAATTTAAATTCTTCTTCATAATTGTGGGGAGCAGAAGTTTCTATTGAGCCCACAGGGTCTTGGCTGCCTTTAGCTCAAAAATAATGCACACACCACAGAAGCATAACTTGGGGTGACTCATTCTGAACTCCTACATAAAACTAGGATTCCGCACTCCTAATCCACTGCTCTGTCGCCAGACCACAAGGCCTTCTATGGTGCCTACCCATGACACTTTTCTCCAATGAAGTGCTAAAAGGTATTGTGGGGGTTCAGAAAGAGCCACCCCAAGATGTGGCTCAGTGGCACAGATTACTTTAAGCTAATGGCAACTTTAGCTACAGGCTCAAGAGAAACTTCTGCCCCTCCCTTAAAGTACCTAGGAGAACTTAAATTAGGCCTAGCCCATAACAACCTGTTACTGGAGATAACTTCTTCTGACCTCTCTGTAGGGCCTGCAAACTCCTATTCACTAAAGGCCTGCCCTTGTCTTATCCTGCAGGCAGCTTCCCTCATCCCTGGCTCAGAATGGCTTCTGTACCCACGTCTCTTTCTGTCTCCGAGCTTCTCCTGCCTGTGGGGTCTCTGACACTCTCACGTGTGGGGTTCCCATATATATGTATGCAATAAATTTGTTTATTTTCTCTTGCTCATCCATTTCAACATCTATTTGGTTACTACACTGGCCAGAAGGACTGTGAGGGTGGAGGGAAGTTTGTTCTTCTGCCACAGTGTGGACATCAGACACAAATGGACGTCACAGTGCCTGCAGTTTTGAACACTATCCTCTCTCTCCCTGGTATCTTTAAATAAAGAGAATCTGCCTTTTTCTGAGCAAGTTCAAAAGCTTCCGGGAACACCGAAGTGGCAGACACAGTCACTGGGATCTTCATTTCGCACATGAAGAAAACGAAATCACCAAAGTGCCATAAGAGAGAGAGAGAGTCCATCCGATTCTTCTGAGACTTTCAAACCGAGAGTCAGCCACTCACGTTTTATTGTTGTAGGGTTTATTCTGGCAGATCTCCGGAGACAGGTAGAAAGGGGTTCCAACACAAGTCTGGGCAAGTTCCATGGAGCTGGTAAATTGCATCAAATAGTAAAATAATGTGGTTTATTATGAGTAAAAAAGGGCTTAAGATATGAACACACAAGAAAAAGTATAAAAATAGATAATGAAATTTGACACACATATTAAAATAAATAAAAAACAGATTGTGCATTTATAATAGAGTAATAAAAATAGTTGATTTTTAAACTTATAATTCAGCTTCCCAAAATCTACACATTAAAAAAATTTTAGGGTGTAAAGCCCCCATACAGAGGAATGCTTGTCATATGATAAAAATTTCCCAGATGCTGGAAGAGTCCCCTCTTTCCAATGATCAGAGAAATGCAGTCTCATGATTTAAATTTGGAAAATATGAAAGAGGATACAGAAGAAAAATAATTATCCAGAATTTCTCTGTTAAAATTCTGATACAGTTCCTCCCTAGCTTTTTCCATGCATATTTTTCACAATACTGTGATCACAGTATATTTAAAATTCAGAATTCCATTTTTTTTTACCTGATGTAACAAGTATTTCCTCACTTCATTAAGAAGTCTTCAAAATCATGAATGTTAATGGCTATATAATATTCAGGTACTGGCTAGGGCAAGCTCTATTACATTTAACAATTTCCCAATGATTAGGCATTTAAATTATTCCAAATTTCACATTATCCCCTTAGAACAAAATACCAGAAATGCAACATTTAAAAATCTGTTAATATTACCACCAAATTATCTTCCAAAACAGTCACACCTATATATTCCCCAAAGCATGTGTGAACTTGGCTGTCTCACTAAATTCTCACTAGCTTTATGTACATTAAAGTCACACCGCATTTGATTAGTATACTTTAAATTTTTTTTTTAGTGTTGTTCAATACAATTGTCCCAATTTCCCCCTGTTGCTCTCCCCTGCCCCGCCCACCCTCATTTGATAAGTTTAGATCATACTATAAAACATTGCCACAACCATTCCATTATGCCAAGATTTATGTTGGGAATTTTCACCTCAGATAAAGTACCGTCTACATGATTTATTTTTCATCTGAATGATTTAATGGGTTTATATAAATAGCTATCAAAAATATTTGGAAAGCAAGCTTTTAATATCGTTCTTTGCTTATAATAGTTAAATATATATATGGCTGTTATAAATAGTAAAAAATAATTTTCTTAAGTACTTACTTGTCCAGGACTCTCGCTATACCAAAGTCCCCAAGCTTTGCGACCATTCCATTCTTGCTAAGAAAGATGTTCTATAAGTGGAGAAAATGCTACGTTGCTTGTGAGATTTCAAGAAAACAAAAGGTCAGTCCTGCCCCTGTCCTCTCTCCGAGCTGTTACCTGTGTCTTTATGTCCCGGTGTAAGACCTTCCTGTCGTGAATGTGTTTTAGCCCCAGAGAAATCTGCACGAACCAGCTCAGAATCTGCCAAGGGGACGTAAGACACAACCTGTGAGCACCTGGTGTCACTGAAGTATCTTCACGATAATGTGCAAAAAGCAGGAAGCCGCATATTCATGTTTGTGCATTTATCTGAACGAAGCCAATCGATGTATCACCTAACAAAACGCAGGCGCGAAAAGCAAGCCACGCGTGTTGGTGTCAGAGTGAACTCCACGAACGTGAGAGACAAATGAAAGCAGGAAAGAGAGGGAGGCAGCCCGCCATTTCCTTCTCTCCTCATACCAGGTGGCTTCCTGCATCAGGACAGGGGACAAGCAGGCCCGGTTCCTGACAACCCTGGTGCCACCTGATTTTCTCTCAGTGGAAGGAGGATGCCAGGGCCAGAAAGAAGAAGGAATGGACAGTATGGGAGGTTGTTAAATTTTTAGTGAAATACCTCTATGTGCATATAACATAAAAACAAAAAGTTACTTTTAATTTTTTAAAGATTAATTTTCTTTTCTTTAAAAAAAAAATCTTTTAAAAAGCCCTGGCTGGCGTAGCTCAGTGGATTGAGTGCAGGCTACGAACCAAAGCATCGCAGGTTCGATTCCCAGTCAGGGCACATGCCTGGGTTGCAGGCCACAGCCCCCAGCAACTGCACATTGATGTTTCTCTCTTTCTCCCTCCCTTCCCTCTCTAAAAATAAATAAATAAAATCTTTTTAAAAATCTTCAAAAAAAATTTTTAAATGTTATTTCTAAAACAAAATATTTTTTAAAAAGATCTTATTTATTTATTTTTAGACAGAGGGAAACAGAGGAAGAAAGAAAGGGAAAGAAGCATCAATATGTGGTTGCCTCTTGTGCACCTCCTACCGGCGACCTGGCCTGAAACCCAGGCATGTGCCCTGACTGGGAATCGAACTGGTGACCCTTTGGTTCCCAGGTTGGTGCTCAACCCACTGAGCCACACCAGCCAGGGCTAAAGCTTAATGTTCTTAGTCATGGTATTACTTACCTTAGATGGACATGACCCACATTAGTAAAATGTGTTCTATGGCTATAGAGATTTATTTAAACTATTCTAAAATTTCATTTGTTTTTTGTCTGCCAAAGTATACAGAATGAGGAAAATGATAGGAAAAAATCTATATCCCAGATACCAAGATTCGGTTGTAATTTTAGTTCTCACCCAGCAAAGGGAAATGTAATTCAAAATTAGAAAAGTATTTTTAAATAAAATATGGCAAAATAATGCCTGGATGGGAAGCAGGGTTTCCACAAATATGGCATTTCATATACCATGTGAACGAGCATAGGAAAAATGCTGGATTGAGTTAACAGAGGGTAGAGATATCGACTCTTTCATCATTGCTACATTCTACATGTGACATTTTAAGTCTAGGAAGAGGTTGCATGGGCACGCTGCTCTCAGATGCTAGAATACAACACAGAAACCAGCGGCCTGAAGAAGATGCCGGGCCACTCCTGGGCATTGCTCTAGGCAGGCGGCGTTTCCCACCAACCGCACGATTCCTCTCCACACACACACACACACACACACCTGTCTCCTTCCAAGACGTGTCCAAAGGAAGCTCAGAGTACAGGAAAAAAAAAAGGGTTTGTGCAAAGAGAAAATGGGAATTGGGGTCATTATTCCCCACCTTTTGGCTCCTTTCTCTTTAGAACCAATGAAACTAAAGAGTCAGTGGTGAGAAGAGCTTCTATCCTCCCCAGCAAAGCAGGCGGCTGTCCTAACACAGGGCACCAAATACTCAGAGGAGGAAGAACGCACCTACAGCTATTTTAAATGGCCAAGGAACATCCACATTCAGATTGTTTTTTTTTAAGCCATGAAAATGCATCTCAGGGGCATCCTACATGAAACTGTCTAAAAATAAGACATTCTCTTTCCTCAAGCAAACTTCCCTCTCAAAAAGAGGTTCAACTGACATTCAATTGCAAACACGTTGCGGACAAAATCTGTCAAGGGCACCGATCACCGTTTTGGGGTTTGGATTCTTTACAGAAACCATGCTTCACCTAAACACAGCCCATGACGTACGGCGTGATGAATCTAATCACTCCACGGGAAAGGAAAAGGCCGGTCAGGAGTGTTCGCTTACCTGATCTTCACTGAACAGCACTCCCCGCTGTCTGCCGATTCTTTGCATGAGGTCCCCGCCGTCGCAGTACTCTGTCACAATGAACAGCCTGTCGTTCTCTGTAAGACAAGGTGCTGCTCGGCTCTGGAAGCATCGCAGCTGCTTACTAACCATTTGTCTGCCTTTCGAGTTTGAGAAGATGGAGAACATTACAGAAAAAATGCACTGTATATGTGTATGTACATATATATTTCATATATATACATATTTAAAATCTATTTGTCTTTCAAGTTCAAGAAGATGAATATAACATTAACAAATGTAGCATATATATGTATATACACATATACTTAATGCATATATGTATTTAAAATACAATCGTTTGGTTCTAGAAGATGGAGAATATTCCAGAAAAATGTATTATATAGATGTGTATATATATATATATATATATATTTCATACATACACATATTTGAATTTTCTGACTGTAGAATCGGGATAGAATGGGTTTTAATCTCGCTCCACCACCTACATTTCTTAACTCTCTGACTGTAAGCAACTTATTTTAATGTCTCTGTGCCTCATGTCTCATCTGTGAAATGAATATAATAATGTAGAAACTCCTCTTAGGATTGTTGCAATAATGTAACTGAGAGAAGCCACGTCGGATGCTTAGAACAGCGCTCGCCACTTATGACAGTTCCGTAAATCTTGGCTACATTCCAGCGAGAGATGAGAAGCCCGCAGCAACGTAGCAGCTGCGAGTCCTCCCCAGCACCCCCGGAAGGATAAACAGACCCGTTCTGAACTTGCGTATAAACTTTTATTAACGTGACACATTCAACCACGTTGTTGAGAATAACCACTCTCCCAACCGCCTCTGTCTGGCCTGCTCACTAGAGGGAGGGGCACGCCCCGCTGTGTTGGCCCACTCCAGCAGGCCACGGGGGCTGCTAGGCAGACGCAGTGTGCCGGCCCCTCAGCTCCCACCGATTCTCACCGAGATCGCTGTGCCCATCCCCAAGTCAGTGTACGCCAACTATGCTCGTTAGCGTAATTATCACACGACCGGTGAAACAGGAATGGAAAAGAAAGATGCGATTATTTCCACCCAAACTACACCGAATGCTTTGGAGGAGTCGGTAAACGTGAAGAGCCAGAAAGTCACTGGCTTCCACGTGGGATGGGAAAACCACCGGGCAGGCTTTAGAAGGATCGTGCGGACTCTCCGTAAATTCTCACTCCACTCCAAAGAAGAGAAGCTGGAAGTCACGAAGGAGGGTGGCCCGTGGGAAAGAGAACATTCCGTGTTCCAGTCAGAGGGCTCGCAATGTGCTCTGGCCTCATGCCTTTGCAGGGACTCCGTGAGCCTTTGCGGGGCTCTTCCAGTCTTTGCTCAAATGTCACGTCCCCAACAGGGCCCACCCTGACCACCCTGTTTGAAATTGTCCCCTCCACCCCGTCTCACCCTCCTGTGTTTTCCCACAGCACTTACAACATACCTTCTAGCATACGATCTAAATTTTATGTGTTGTGTTTGTACTTACGGCCTGTCTTTCCCCTCCTTTCCCCTCTAAAACATAAACTCTGCAGCCGGAGCTAGAAGGTTGCAAAAGGCCCCCGTGTGCACCCCTCACCTCATTCCCTCCCAGCGAGGACAGAGCCTGTACACGTAACGGGGTATCACTCCCAGGATTATGTTGAGTCAGCAAAGGGTTTTTTGCTGATACAGTGAAAGTTACCAGTGAGCTGATTTTGAGTCATTACGAAAAGAGATTATCCAGGTGGACTGAGTTAATCCCAGGAGCCATTTATATCTGGGTGTAGAGGCCAGGGACACAGGAAATGTGAGATTCCAAGCAGGAGAGGGCCTCCTACAGGGCCACCAGGAAGGAGAGAGAACTGGGCCTCAGGCTGTACTGAACCTCACCCCGGTCCACAGCCAGCAAAAATGCAGACCCCTCAGCCCTCCGATTGCAAGTACATGAACTCTGCCAACAACCTGAATACGTGTGGGAGAGAACTCCGGGCCTCAGATATCAACTACGGTGATAGATCCTGAGCAGAGGCTCCAGCTGCACCAAGCCCAGGCTTCCCACCTAAAGGAAATGGGCCATGACACGGAGGAGCGGGTGGGAGCCACTAAGCGTGTGGTCCTTGTTACTCGGCAGCAGAAAACAGCCCTGCAGAGAATGTTGCCTCTTTTGTTCACGGAGATACATCCCCGGGACCTAGAACACACCTGGCCAGTGACACGGGCTTGATAGATATTTACTGAAGGAATTTAATTGGAATTAATCAGCCTTGGGATTATCTCTCCACATCCTCCTTAGTTTTTGTCTGTTGCTTCAAAGCTGTAACCCTTCCATACTCTCCACGGGCAAATCCGTCGTCATGAACTAGAGCCAGGGTTCTGTTCGGGGCGAGTTCTCTGAGGGCGGCAGAGGCTTTATCTCCACGAACAGGTGCTCTGAGAATGCTGGGGGCTTTCAGATAAGCTGGTGTTGCAAGTCCCAACAATCTCCCAGGCAAACTCAAAGGCATCACAATAGCTCTTGTTTTTCTACACACAGGGGTTCTCTGACTTAAAACATAAAAGAGCTGTTATAAGAAAATTTCAGCTTAGAATACAAACACACTCAGCAGAGGTCATTGACACTGTAAAAATGACCTCTAACTTTATAAGAGCATTATCCAGGGAAATGCTGTTTTCAAATATCTATCTTGCATGGTAAAAAGACACACTCCAATCTGTTAAAGGGGGTCCAGTCCATGGACTCATTCCGAAAACGTGTAGTGAGCAACTACTATGTGCTAGAAGCTGAGGCTCAAGTGGTGAGTAAAAGAATCCGATAAGCGTCCTCTAAAAGGGAGACAAAGATTACACCAGCTCATAATTGCTTACATAAACAGCTATACGCCAGACAAGTAAATACAAGTACAAAGCGCTAGGCAAGATCAGGAAAGGGGCTGTCCCTTGAACTGTGATCTCAGAGAATGCCTGGGATGAGGGGGAGGTGGCCAGATGGAGGAGTCCCAGTGACAGCTGAAATAACCAGGAAAACAAAGATGGTCTTAGGGCGGCGGTGTGAGGAATCAGTGAAGAGGAATGCAGGCACTAGAGCCAGGGGCTGCCCCCTAAAAGTTTCTGACTCAACGGGATCCCATATTCCTGGGTGAAAGGACAAAGCCAGCCCCATTTGCTATTGTGGCACCATTTGCCCAGCAGGCCTGTGACCTTGTTAAACGTGACTGCCATCTGACTCTTTGGAGCTTGTCCCCAGGACTGGAAATGACTGGAAAGCAGGAAGAGAACTAACCGCTCCCTGCAGCCACAGGCAGAAGATAACATCCGAACAAACTGGGGTTAACCACGCCCAACTGCCGCACCAAGGTAATCTCCACCCTTTTGTAATCCCACCCTAACCCAACAAAAACTCAAAGCCCCCCTCCCCCTTTGGATGCTGGTGTATCTCCCCACACCACGCTCCTCTCCTTTCTGGGAGAGCGAATGAAAACTTTACTCTCTACCCTTTCTCCTCTTTGTGAATTCCTTCGCAGTCCGTGTCTGTTCAGCTTCCAGGAAGACCCCAGAAGGTTCTCAGAAAACCTCTGAGTGCCCAGCAGCTGCACGCAGAAACCATTTTGAACGCAGTGGTTTTCTTTGATAAGAAACACAGGTCCCAGCACAGTGTAAGAGCCCAAAATGCAATGTATGTTCATTGGTTTACTGATCTGCAGCCCCTGATGGTGCGTGAAGATTCCTGGGTGACTCTTGCTCTTGAACACTTAGAGTCTGTGCCTTTGGGCGCCCTCTGTGCTGAGGGCTGAGCCGAGACTGCACCCTCCCCCACCTACCCCGCCCCCGGTGAACTTGGACATCCACAGCCTGTAAACACCTGAGGCACCTGATGTGTGTGTGTTTGTCGTCTGTCTCCTCCCACTAGGACACAGGTTTTATGAGGACAGGCATGTTCACCTGTTTGGCTCACTGCTCTGCTCTTGACATCCAGAACAATGCCTGGCACGTAGCAAGCACTGGATAAATGTTTGTTGGGTGACTGAATGATCTCTGAACAAGGCTCTTCTCATGTTTATTGGATCGCTTGTTTTGTGCCTATCTTTGGAGGAGGGTGACAGGTAGAGACAGGATAGGTCTCATGTCTAGGTGTGCAGATGGGGGGATTGCTTCCTTTGTTTTTCCCTCTGGTTTCGCCATTGGCTTGGCCATGGTGCGTAGCTGTTACCTGCCTCTCTGTAAGAGGACCAGACAGCCCCACCTGTTACTGCAGGCTTGAGGGGAGTCACGTGGGCAGAACCCACTCCCACTGCCCCACCCCACTCCATTATCAAGGGTTAGCTGCACAGCTGCTCTGTGAGAGGCATGTGAGTCCACAGGGAAAAGGAGGGTCATGCCACACTCTGGCAGGGCGGAGGCTGGCGGTGTGACGGGCACTAGTTAGCGTCTTGCTCTTTTCCCTCCCTCAAAAGAACAGTGTGCTCCACGTCGGGGCTGCCCCTTCAGCCTGGACCCCAGACTTAAGACCCCAGACCACCCACAGCTGACATGGAATGAACAAGAAACAGATGCATATTGTTGTAGCTGCAGAAATGTGGGTGCCGTTGCTGCAGCAAAGCTAATACACCAATTATCAACTAGCTGAGGGAGTAAGAATTAACGAGAGATGGAAAGAAAAGCTTAGGAAAGCTGTCTACGAAAGTTCACTAGAGCAGAAGTAAAGATCACGTCTCAGATGGCAGTTTAAATAAATGGGAAAATGAGCCCATTCACAAAAACTACGCACAGTTCTAGGGAGCATATCTTTTATAGAATTCTGCATGCCAATACTTTATTAAAATAGTTTAAGAATGCTAGAAAGTCAAACCTTGAAATGAACTGAAGAAGGTTACAATGTTAGGATGTTTCATCTTTGCCAGAAGGATGACCTCTTTCCTGGAAGCTTCTTTTTCTTGGATGGGCATCTAAATCACAGTAAGAGACAGAATAGTCTGTAAAGATGACTTGCTTTCAGCAACACGCTTCCTGCTTCTTCCTACCTAAAGTTCTCCAGGGTTTCACTGGCTTCGAACGGCACTTCTGAAACTGACCTCTCAACCTCAGGAAACAAGATTTCTAGAATTAGCAAAGTGCCCGGGATCTAATCAGTGGTTTGTCATGGAAAATCACTAAAAAAATAAATAAATATTTCTGGTGAAGTTTTGCTGTATTGAAAGTTCAGTCGGACAAGAAAAAGCTGAAGGGGTTCTTCACCGTCAAGCCAGTATTACAATAGATGCTAAAGGGTCTCTTTTAAGAACAAGAAACTGTGAATTAAAAAAAAAATCACAAAGAAAGTAATCCCCAGTGACAAAGGCAAACGCACAATAAAAGCAGTGGATCAGCCAACACTAACATTACTACAATGGTTAAAAGAAAAAAGTACGAAGGTCAGGTATAATCACAAGAGTAAATTAAGGGACACACACAAAAGAGGCAAAAAATAATGACAAAATTTAAATGGGAAGGGCGTGAGTATAAGTGCAATTAAACAAATGAGGATATTCTTTCAAGAATTTTCTTTAATTGTTAAACTTTGTCATCACTGGAGCCCCATTTGGCCAATACAGATGCATGAACAAGTATAATCACGAAGTAAAATCCTTTCGAGCGTGATGTATGTACAGCGCACCTGCATGTGAACGGGGGTGGCGAGCACAAGACCACCTCACTGCGGGCGCTGGACCGGAAGCCTGGTGGGAGCCTGGGAGGCTGCTCCGAAAACTGCGTTGGCAGTGGCTGTGCTACATTTGTTGTCCTTGATGAAAGGATGCGGTTAGTCTGGCCAAAGTTACTTGGGTTTGAATGTCTAAACAATGTCTCTCTTGTCTTAATGTGCTACTTGTGCTATTGATGGGAGGTATTCTTGGACTGCAAGCATTATTGTCAATGTGTGATTTTATTTTACAGAATCACCTAGTGTGGTATATTGATTTTTCACAAGTGATATTTAGATAATTCTAACAACTCTTATTCGACAACCTATGAAATGCTTTGCATGGGGAAAAAACAGTTTTACACTTCTTAAGGGTGCACCAGCTTAATGACAGAGCCGAAAGCAGCGGTCTGTTGAATCATTTATGCAGCAAGAACTGGTTGAACGCTTGCTGATGCAAAGCATTATTAGGTGCTGTGTGGAGTATCAGGACACACAAACACGGATTCTGCCTGCACGGGACACACAAGCTAAGAAGGGGAGAGGACACAGGATGGACAGCTGAAGCCCACCAAAGCAGAAAGCAATCAGTACCACAGCAGCAGTGCCGATAAAAAGCTCTGGCATTTGCAGAGAAAGAGAGATCAGTGTTCCAAGTTTAGGCTTGACCAAGTGGGACCTTGATGGCTGGAGATGGGCAGGCCACCTCCTACCTTCTCGGAAGGAGGAGCCCCAAGGAGAAGCACAGAAGCCGGGGCAAGAAGGATTTGCTCGTGAACAAAACAGAAGGGAACACAAAGAGGAGGTTAGGAATGGAATTGGGAACAAGTCAGAGTGGGTGTCAAAACTAATCTGGGGAAGGGGCATAAGGGTGGAAAGGAGGGGAAGGACTAGTCGCAGGCCCATGTCAAATGGACCATGGACATGGATGGACACTGGTGTGGGGATGGCCTGTGGGAGT
>PVIA01017005.1:0-16971 GCA_004024845.1 Tonatia bakeri | reverse complement strand
GTGCTTGGGTGTGGCCTTAGGCAGAAACAGGGTCTCTGCTGAGAAGAAGCAGAGAGGAAAGCACCCTGGCTCAGGCGGGCGGGTCTAGCGGCTGGTGTCCTTCTGGGACGAGGACATGAGCACAGAGACACACGTGGTGACAGGTTACGTGGTCACGGGGACACAGGTTGGGGTGGTGCAGCCACCAGCCTGGGCACCAGTGGCCCCAGAAGCTGGACAGGGCTGGAAGAAGTGTCCGGGGAGTCAGCCCTGTGGCACCGGGACTGGACTTCCAGGTCCAGCCGGTGTGTCAGCGTTGTCCCGGCAGCCACAGGACCCTGACACCACAGCACAGTGCCTACAGGCACTCTGGGCCACCCCCTCCTCTCTCTCCGTCCCTGCCTGTCCCTCTCTGTCTCCGTCTCTCTCTGTGTCTCTCTGACTCTCTGTGTCTCTGTCCTTCTCCCCAGCCCCACCCCCCACTGCCCCCGGGGTCTGGGGTGAGGGCAGGGGTTGGCGGGGCGGAGCCTCACCTTGAACTCGGGGCTGAGTCTGAGGAAGATGCTGGTCTTCTTGTCCCACAGCAGCACCAGGCCGGCCTCGGTGTCCACCACCAGGTAGATGCCCACCTGGCGGATGGTGTAGGGCGCCTCCTGGCCCGCGGCCTTCTGGACCACCTCCACTCTCCCGTCGCTCAGCTTCAGCTCGTAGCTCTGTGCAGGGAGGGGTCCCTCAGAGCCTGGGACCCTATGGTGCCGCCCTGGCTCCAGCTCGGGAACTCGGCCTTCCTCGGGGTTCCCGGAGCCTCCCAGGGGGTGCTCCAGCCCCCGCCCGGCCCCCACTCACCCCCAGGAAGATCTTGATGGCCTTGGAGCAGGTGGTCCCCGTGGTGCCGCAGGGGACGTTCTCGGTGACAACGCGGAAGGTGTCCTGGGAACTGCCATTCCCGCCACAGTGGTCCTGTGGGGACACGGCGACCGCTCACCTTCCTGAGAGGAGGCCTGGCAGGCCGAGGCGGGCAGTGCTGTGGGACCTCTGGGGGGCCAGGGGCCGCGGGGACCGCACCTGGACCAGCGTGTACTCGCAGTTCCCGCTGAAGCTGTAGCGCTGCCCGTCGAAGGTGAGGTAGTGGCCGTCCCCGTACACGGCGCAGGTGGCCAGGCAGGGCTCGTCCGTGCACTGCCACATCCGGTTCTGACAGGTGCTGGGGGAGGGGCACCGGTCAGGCCAGACTCCTCGGGTGGGGCGGGGCAGGGCAGGGCAGGGGCACGGTGCCCTCCCAGAGGCTCTGAGGGGGCCCTCCAGGCACTGCCTGGGGCACAGTCTCAGGCCCGGGGCCTTGCCAGCTGGGGCGCAGCACCTGCTGCAGGAGCCCCCACCCAATGGGGCCCCCCAGGATGCCACATACCAGGTGTTGCAGCCCACCCGGATGGTCTGGCCAGCCTGGTAGCTGGCCTCATTGTGCACGCAGGGGCAGTCGGCCGCAGAGATGCAGCCGCCTTCGCCGTCGGCCACCAGCCCATCGGGACACACGCAGCCAGGCAGGCACTGGGGGCTGTACTGGGGGTGGACAGACGCCTCAGTGGACGGGGCCTGCGCCCGGCCAGGTGGCCTCTGGGGGGCCCCAGGGACTGCGGGTCCAATGAGCTCTCAGGCAGGGGTCTCCCCAGGGGCCCAGGAGGGGCGAGCGGGTGTGGGGCAGCCGGTGGTCAGCGGGGGCATGGGGGTCATGGGTCACTCACACAGTCCATGTCCAGGGTGTGGCAGCTCTTCTGGCAGCTGGCCCCGGTGGCGCCGGCTGAGGCGTTGCGGCAGTCAGCGTAGACCATGGGCGGGGCGCAGACTGTGGGAGGAGGGCCATTCAGGGCCGACCCTCCCAGGCCTGCTCTGAGGGGCACGCTGCTGCCGCTCCACACGAGCGTTTCCCTTCACTGCAGTCTGCACGTGTGCGTGTGTGAATGCACATGTGTTTGGCATGTGCACGCACGTGTGCTCAGCATGTGCACGTGTGGTGGTGCATGTACGGCATGCATGTTTGTGCACCTGTGTGCGTGTTCAGCTTGTGTGTGCCATGTATGTGCCCACCACACCCCCGCACCCCCTCGCTGAGCCCAGAGGGCGGAGGCCGCGGAATAGAGACGCTGATATCCACCCCCCACCCCCACACGGACTCGAGGGGAGTCTGCCTTTGAAGCGTCACAGGGAAAAAACTAAGGCCCCTCCTTCCTTCCCTACTTCCCGGCTCACCTGGGTCAGGGGTGTGGCCTCCGATGCAGGTCAGTGTGCCCTTAGTGCAGGTGCTGCCAGGAGAGGGCGGTCAGAGGGGCCTGCCCCGCCCACCTGCCCCACCCACCTGCCCCCTTCCTCAGGGCTCCTACCAGACAGCCCCTTGCTGGTGCACAGACTCCCCGCTGGGGATCACCGAGGCGCCGTGGTAGCAGGGACAGCTGGTGGCTGGCACACACTTGCCCGCGTCGTCCAGGAAGGTGCCGTGGGGGCAGGCGCAGCCATCCACGGGCACGAAGCTTATGCCACAGGTGGGGTCCTCATTGCTCAGGGCCCGGCAGGTGGGCTGGCAGGTGCTGATGTGCTCGTGGTAGGTCATCGACTTGGGACAGTTTTCCATGGGCTTTGCTGGGGGACGTGAGGAAGGGGGTGGCACTCAGGACACAGTGGCCGTCCCTCCCAGGCCCGCCCTCCTGGGCAGCATCCCGGGGCTCCTGGACCTCTGTGCAGGGGTCGGGGGCCCATGGAGGTCGCCTGGCCCACACACTCACTGCAGACGCCGGCCCTCCAGCCGCTGAGCAGCACGCCCCGGGCGGCACAGGCGCGCACGTAGGAGGACAGGGCGGCACACAGGCAGTCCTCGCTCCTCTCACAGTTGCAGGTGTCGAACAGGCAGTGCTGGGGGCAGGCGCAGGCGTCAGGGGGTGTTCCCCGACACGGGGCCCTCCCTCCATAGAACCCGCACAGAGCCAAGGCCCGGGCCCTGGTCTCCGGGACCTGACGAGTCCAGCCCTGGCCGCAGCCTCAGACGCCGAAGCACCTCAGCCACAGCTGAGTGTCAGCCGGAGGCTGGAAGGGACTCGGGCGCACGTGGTGAGGGTCCGACTGAAGGAAGGGGGACGAGGGAAGGAAGCCAGGAGACGGGCCAGCCCCGGACACTGGCCACGGGCCTGTGGACCACACTGGGCCTGCTGGACCCCTGCAGGCAGCCGTGCGGCCAAGGGGCGGGGCAGTGGGCAGCGTTACCGAGTAGTAGGCGCCGGGGCTCACGGCGGCGTGGCACCGGGTGAAGGGGCCTCGCGGGTCCGTCAGCCGAGAGCACCAGTGCTGTGCGTACTTCTCTGTAGACAGAGGACGGAGGGCGTCGGGAGCAGCCGGGGCACCTGCCTTCCACCCCACATTCCCGACCTGCCACCTTGGGCAGGCCCCCAAGCTCCTGCCGGATGTCCCCTGCCTCTGGTTCCTTTTCATCCGGAACTCACCGTGGCCGACACAGATACACTTGTTGGTGAGCTGTGGGTATACCACCTGGCAACCCCCTCAGGACCCAGTGGACAGCTGGAGGCCAGGCCTAGCGCTTCCTGGCCCAGAGGTGGGTGGGTGGGCACACGTACCGTTCTCCACGCTGAGGGTGCAGGGGTCCTCGAAGCTGTTCCTGACGTTGGGACAGGCAGCCTGTGTCTTCCAGGTGTTGGCGAAGGCGGCGGCCGTGCCCTCCACCACGCCGCTGAGGGTCCGGAAGTCGTCGGCTTGGTTCTGGTTGAAGTTCCCGCAGAGACCTGGGGGTGTGGGGTCAGGGAGCGCCCATGAGACCCATGAGGCCCGGCCACCAAGGGGGGGCTCCGGCACCTGGGGGGCACAGCGCCTCTTACCGCAGGTCAGCCCCCGGAGCTCGGGCGCCAGCCTCAGAAAGACCTGCATGGTGGGCACCAGCTGCACGTCCACTTGCAGGCCCAGGTTGGTCTGGGCAATGATGAAGAAGGTCGAGGGTCTGAAGACCGTGATGTTGGCTGTGGACAAGGGGATGGGGGGTCTCAGTGACGTCCTAGGGGCGGGCCCCCCTGGGGCACGGGGCCGGCGCTCTCACCTGCCGAGACGGGCAGCTGTGCGTAGACCTGGTCCACAAACACCTCCCCGCTGGCCTGGACTGTGACGACCTGCGGGCAACAGGAGCGTTGGCAGGTGCCCCCACCTCCCCCAGAGGCTGTGAACCCTGCCTGGGAGGCCCCTGCCCTGAGAGGAGGAGCCCAGGACCCGCATCCCCAGGACCCCATGCTCATCCCAAGCCCTCCTCCAAGGGCCAAGGACAGGGAAGTTCTTTAGTCACGTGAGAGCCGTTGCGATTTCCTGACTCGGAGAAGCTCCCACCCACTTCATGGGCCGGTGGGAGCAGGCGTGGAGGCCCTGCGGCCTGCCTGAGCGGCTTCTCTGGGGACAGTCACTGGGGAGACCCACAGAGGTGGACGCAGAGAATATGTGTGTGGAAGGGTCCTGGGGCCGCGCCCTGCCCCCCTCGCCTGGGCCCCACACTCACCGTCTGCCCCGCGCCCAGGCTCAGGGTCAAGCTCCTCAGGCAGGTCTCGCTGTCGGTCAGCCCGCACCTGCGCAGCTCGGCCAGCACGGTGAAGGCGCTGCCGTTGCAAGTCTGCAGCAGACACGGACCTCAGGCCCCGCCCAGCCCGCCGCGGCCCCTCCCCCTCCCCCGCCCACCCTGGAAACACCCCGGAGGGCGAGGCTCAGGGACCCGTGGTGGCCGTCACCGCCGCTGCACGCAGCCCAGGCAGGGGGTGGGCTGGGAGTGGGCCCACAGCTGGACGCCGTCCCGGGAGCCGCACCTTGGCCAGCACGTAGCTGCAGTCCCCGTGCACCGTGTAGGGCTTCTCGTCGAAGGTGGAGAAGTGGGCGCCTCCCAGCACCGAGCAGGTGCCGGGGCACGGAACCTCCCGGCAGCTCCACCGGCCTCCAGAGCAGGTGCTGAGAGCAGGGAGAGGCCCTGGGTCCCGGCCCCCCCCTCCCCCAGGCTGCCCCCCACCTCACTGCACAGCGGGAGGCCCCTGGGGGGCAGTCCCAGGGCTCTCCTGGGGGGACCGGAGCGCGGAGCCACGCGGGGCACAGCTGGGGGAGAGGAGGGCGGGGCCTGGGGCCTACCAGGTGCTGCAGTCTGTGGCGTGGACGGCCCCCGGAGCGTAGGTGGCGCCGTTGTGCGTGCAGGAACACTGAGACACCGGGACGCAGCCTGTCTGGCCGATGTCGTCAAGCACCATCCCTGCAGAGGCCAGCGGTCAGTGTGGCAAGTGCAGGGTGGGCTGAGTCCACCGTGTACGCGTGCGGGAGGAGCGAGCCTTCTGCCCCTGGCGGTCCTGCCTCGCAGGGCCTCCTCGGACCCCGGGACCCAGGGACGTGATGGGCGGGGTCAGGGTGGAGGGCGGCAGTGGGGGGCAGGGCTCCGACTCACCCTCGGGGCAGAAGCAGCCGGCCACGCAGTGGTCCTCGCAGGCTTGGGAGTGCTCCAGGTTGGAGCAGGTGTCGGCGCAGGGCGAGCCGCACTCTCGGTACTGCATGTTGAGGGGGCACGTCTGGGCTGCGGGCAGCGGGGCGGGGCCACGTCACCTGCTGCCCCTGCCTCGGGGCCGCGGCGGGACGGCAGGGCGGGGCCGTGGGGACACTCACGGCAGAGGCCCGGGCCCCGCCAGTCCAGGGGCAGCCCCCCGGCGTGGGCGCACTGGCGGGAGTACTCGGCGAGCGTGTGGCAGGCGCAGCTGGCGAGGTCGGTGGCTTCCCGGCAGAGGCAGAGGTCGTGCCGGCAGGCCCGCACGTAGCTGCTGGCGTCCACCAGGGGGCGGCAGCCCAGGAACCGCTCGCCGAGCAGCAGCTCCTCGCAGAGGCCCTGGGTGGAGCGGGGGCGGCTGAGTCCGGACTCTCAAGGCTGCTGGGTTCGCCGTCTCCCCACCGCAACCCCCCACAGCCCCGTGAGCAGGACCCCGAGCCACCCAGGCTCGTCCACACTGGGGCTTACCAGGCCAATGGAACAGCCCGTCGCAGGCTCGGGGACCGGGACGGGGTCCTGACACTGCTCCGTGGGGCCGTCCATCTTCTGCAAGCTCCCGAACTCGATGGGGCTCAGCCTGACGCCTGCGGGAAGCTCAGTGCCGGGTCCCGCGGGTCCCCCGTGCGCCCTTGCCACCCCCGGAGCCTGAGGTGTCCCAGCTACGCTGGCCTCCCCCTCCCACGCTGCCACGCTAAGCCACAGCTCCACGGGACCTTTGGGAGTCTGAGGGGGTGAGGAGCCTCCAGGCACAGGGCTGAGGCCAGCACACAGCCCAGAAGGCGGAAGGGTGACCCTGAGCTCCTGCCGGCCTTCGGGCCTGGCCTCCCTGGCCAGGGCCACTGGACGTTTGGGCAGGCTGGTCCCCCAGGGCTGGAAGCCCCTCGTGGGCGGGATTCCTGGGCCCGGCAGAGGGACCTGGGGATTGTGCAGGTTGCACAGAAGGCCACCCAGCCTGGTGGCAATGACTCAGAGACAAAGAGTGGTGACAGGGTCTGACTTCAGGTGAGGGTGTGTGTCAGAGCAGCCTGGCTGCAACGGGGACCTGCCACCGCCTTCCCCTACCCCTACCGCCTGCCCCTATTCCAGGACCATGCAGGCATGTGAGCAAGCTAGTGTGCACGCTGGGATCGCCTGGGTGTGAGTGGGTGTATCTGGGCAGGTGTGTGCACAGCTGAGTGCAGGGCTGCACGTGTGTGCACAGCTGTGTGTGGAGGTCTGCATGCATGTGTGTGTGTGTGTGCACAGCTGAGTGCAAGTGCAGGTGCCCCCCACACTGGGGACATCTGATTGGGACCCGCCTTGCAGGAATGTGGGGGCCAGAGTGGGAGCAGACAAGGGCCGGCCATCTGGGGCTCACCATGGGAGAGGAACTCGTTGAAGACGGGGACACCATTGAAGTCCCCGCAGAGCCCGCAGGTCTGGTTGGCATACTTGGGGTCCAGCTCGAGCTGGAACGAGAGGCCCCATCAGATAGATGCCTGGCCCACCAGGGATGCCCGGGACAGAAAGGACGGACAAGGCATGGACGCCGGACCTCCCCGAGGGGGCACTGGGGCTGCCCAGGAGAGACCTGGGCCGGGGACGTCCCCACGCTGTCCATGGACACAAGACCTCAAGCAGGGCCTGTCCTGAGGGGGATGCCACTCGAGGTGGGGTCTGAACTTCCCACCCACCCTCACCCAGGGCCCTGCCCCTTGGGGGGCAGCCACCAGGCTGCAGGCCCCCCGACACCTCCTGACCCACCAGGAGGCTGTCGTCCTGGTTCCACATGAAGACCAGGCCCAGCCTGGCGGACACCTTCAGGTAGTTGGTGCTGTGCTCGATGAGGACACCGGACTGGCTGAAGGGCAACTGGGTCCTGTGGAGAGGGGCCCACTCAGGCACGAGGGGTGTGTGAGGGCGGAGCAGCGGAGGGTCCCCACGGTCACAGGCGGGGCAAGGTCACCGTGCCAGGAACACGTGCAAGGCGCCCCCACAGTGCCAGTGGGTGGAATAGCGACAGGTGCCGGAGCTCTGCGAGGGGACTGCTCAGGGGCAGCCAGGATCCCGGGGGGCCAAGCGCAGGGCCTGGGGCGTGCCCTGCCCGGCTCCACTCTCGGGGTGACCCCATGTCCCTCCCATAACCACCTGGAAATGCCCGAGGCCATCCAGGGGCCAGACTCACAGGTGGCCATTGACCAGGACGGAGCCCTTGGTCAGCTCCAGGACCATGCCGTTGAGCTTCATGATGACCTGGCTTGGCGTGGTGGCATTGGACTCCCGGCCGCGGCGGAGCTGCACGTTGAAGTCCTCGTAGGCGGCCCCGCAGTGCGCCGAGAAGACGTAGTTGCAGCGGCCGGGGAAGTGGAAGACGTCGCCGTCGAAGGTCTTGTAGTGGAAGTCGCCCCAGGTGCTGCAGACCCGCCCGTTGTGGGCCGGGTTCAGGGCTGCGGGGAGAGCGCCGGCCATGCTGAGGGTGCCCCCGCCCGCACCCCACATGCCTGAGCCTGGACGTGCTGCCGCCGGAGGGCGGGTGTCTGGGGACATCCTGCCAGGAGTCAGGTGGTGCTTCCCAACACTCGGTCCACGTCTGCCCAGACGGGGCCCCCAGGTCTGAGGGATCAGGACCCTGAACACAGGGCCCTCAGCCCAGCCTCGGGTGGGGGTGGTCTCACTCACCTTGCACCACGGCGGCCGTCTTCAGAGGCGGGAGGATGGTCACCCCGAGGAGTGGGTCGCCTGTGAGAACAGGGGTGTTGACGCACAGCCCCCCACTGCCAGGCACAGCCCCGGCGGGGTGGGGAGTCTGCTCCCCACGAGATGTTGCCTCCCAAGCAGAGGCGCTGGCCCAGCAGCAGCTCTCCCCCCGACCTTCACTTCTGCTCAGCCACCACCCGGGGCCACCCGGCCCAGAAGGCCTTTGCACGTGGGGGCGCCTTGCACCCAGAATCTCAACAACACCAGGATCAGCACCCACGGCTGGAGACAGTCTTGCGGGAGCAGAGGTCAGGGCAGGGAGCTCCCGGGGAGCTGCTGGAGGAAGTGCCCCTCACCACCCGCCTGTCCCAGAGCCGTGAGGACCGCCGTGCGGGTGGGCACAGAGATGCCCAGATGGGCTGCCTGCCAGCCCTGCCTCCGGCCGGAGGACACAAGTGCAGCTCGGTGACCGGGACCAACAGGGAGACGGGAGAGCTCAGCGGGCCTGCCGGCCCCCCAGCCCTGTCTGCAGTCTGATGGGGAGACAGCAAATGGCCTACAAGTGCCCGACCACTCCGTGTATGTGGAAGTGTCCCCTAGCCCCCAAGTCCTGGCCCCTCGGTGGGGCCGCCTGGGTGGCACCCACAGTGAGTGGCCTCTCAGTGACTGCCAGCAGGGGCAGGTGGGGCTGCTCTGACAGGTGGGGCAGACTCACCGCCGGGTGCCCAGGGGATGGCAGGGAGTGGGCGCTGCCCCTTGCCAGGCTCTGAGGGTCTGTGCAGGGCCCTGCCTGTAAGAAGAGGACCACAGGGCCTGAGCGGGGGCAGGCAGCACTTGGTGGGGCCGAGGTCTGCCTCCTGCGCAGGGCTGTGGGTACTGGGAGTGTTACCCTCCTCAAGCAGCCCCCCAGCTGGGCCCACAAGCATCTGGGGGGTCCCCGGCCCCAACCTGCTTTCTTCAGGGCTGCCTAATTATTCAAAATGAGTGTCCACCACAGGCCAGTCTGGGGTGTCCCAGCTCAGAACGAGGGACAAAATGGGCAGCAGCCACCCAGGGCCGCACAGCCTCTGAGGTCATTTGGTAAAAAGCAGGGATCCCGACAGCTTGTCAGGAGGCCACCAGGGCTCTGCAGGAACACTTGGGGCAGGTTGGGGACCTGGGGCCCCAGAATGGGGAGGGGCTTTCTCTAAATGGGGTGCTAAGAGCCACTGAGCAAGGGCTCAGGCATAGGAGGCCAGGGCAGGGCCGTGGGATGGCTGTGTGGGCCCCAAGGACAGCCTAGGAACCCTGAAGCTGACCTCTGGGGCCTCGGAGGCAGGCCAGCACAGCAGCAGAGGCACCGGGCCCAGCCCCAGGACCCTGAAGGCGAAGATAGGGTCAGGGGCCAGGGGCCAGGGGCCGCGAACTGTGAGCCGCAGAGGAAGCCGAGACGTGTGGGCCAGGGACGGCCCACTGCAGGGAGGGTGGGATGCAGCTGCCACCTCAGGCCCCCTGCAGCCCCAAAGCCCCACCCTCACCCCAGGAGCTGGAGCCAGGCAGGGCCGCCCCATGCCTGGGAGCTGCTCGGGGACACACTCAGCTTGTCTGGAGCCAGACCAGGGCTACCCTGCACTCAGAGGGCAGGGGCACTGCGGCCAGCGAGAGGAGCCGGCAGGAGGAGCCTCACCTGGGTGCTGGGCGCAGGCCAGGGCCAGGGCCAGGGCCAGGGCCCAGAGAGTAGCTGCCTCCCTGCAGCCGACACCCATGGTGCGGAGGAAGGGTAGAAGCCCGGCGGCTGCCTCTGAGCGGGCACCCCAGTCGCAGGAGGCTTTTGTAGCCCTGGAGCTGGCCGTGGCCCCGGTGACTTCACCAGGTTGGGAGGGGCAGGCCCAGCTCCCCTCGTCCAGGTAAACAGTGGGCGCTGGCTTTGGGCTGGCCGGTGGTGGGAGCCAGGCAGAGCCGAGCCTGCGTGCCAGGTGGGGGCGGGCTTCCTGAGGGCTCCCCACATCCTGGTCCCAGGCAACCTCCCGCTGGACCCCCCGCCTCCTGAGATTTTCTCTGGGCTCCTGTCTGTGCAGCAAGCCCCCATGGTCCCCGGTGCCCAGAGAGGCCACAGGTCTACACGCTTCATGGGGGGCCAGCTTCGGCCTCACTGCAGATGGGCTCCGGGGCGGCCCCCCAGGGACAGGCCCTCCCCACTGTGCAGCCCCAGCCCAGTGCTGCTTTGGCCCCTGGCCAGGCTTCTGGCTCCTGGCCCCGCTCGGGTGCTGGGCAGCTCGGCCCACAGCCTGTGACTGTGAGGGGCTGGAGTATCTGTGCCCACCCAGTGGAGAGATGCCCACACATCGTCCCGCAGGTGTGTCCTGGTGGGCCCCGGCAGGGAAGGCACCACAGTGCAGGTCACCCAGCCCCCACCCCAGGTGTGAGCACTGCGTGGGGCTGGAGCCAGGCTCCCCTCCCTGCATAGCCGCACGCCCTGTCAAGGTGGTGGGCTGCCCACAGGTAGGCCTGACCAGGAGGCCCTGCCTGGGGAGGGGGCGCAGATCAGGGAGTGGGGGTGGCTGGGCTGGGGGCTGGAATCTGAGAGGCCTGACCACTGTTCTGAGAATCCACTTCCCACTCTCCAAGGGCCTCTCCCAATGTCCTCTGGTCACCTGATTCCCTGTGTCTGAGCCATCCCTGCCCCAAGGCCTGACTTGGTCATTGTACCTGGGGGAGAGAACTTCTCACATGTCCAGGAGTGAATGAATGAGAGAATGAATAAGTGAATGAACAAATGAATGAACAAAAATGAATGAATGAGTGAGTGAGTGAATGGTGAATGAGTGAGTAAATGAGTGAATGATGAATGAGTGACTGAGTGGTGGATTGAGTGAATGGATGAGTGAATGAGTGAGTGAATGAGTGAGTGATTAATGAATGAATGAGTGGTGAAGGGGTGAATGAGTGGTGAATGAATGAATGAGTGGTGAATGAGCAAATGAATGAATGAGTGGTGAAGGGGTGAATGAATGAGTGAGTGAGTGACTCGGTGAGTGTGTGAGGAGAATAACGAGTGAGCGCGCAGGAGAAGGGGCACATGCAGGGTCAGGGGACTGAGCTGGAATCCGCGCCCCACCTCAGAGCTGGACTCCAGGTCACCTCGTGCTGAGCAGCGCAGAGGTGAGTCCGAAGGGGCAGGCAAGGTGGACAGGTCTGGACATGGGGACCAGTGCCTGCAGGCGGGGCCAGGGTGCAGCCAGCAGGGAGCATGAGTGATGAGGGCCGGTCCTCCTCCTGCCCCAGAAAGGCCGGGAGGGGATGGGTCAGCCAGTGTCCGTGCTCCCAGAACAGGGACAGGCCTG
Source organism: Tonatia bakeri (assembly GCA_004024845.1). Lineage (NCBI taxonomy): Eukaryota > Metazoa > Chordata > Mammalia > Chiroptera > Phyllostomidae > Tonatia > Tonatia bakeri. The sequence continues at coordinate 5,439 of PVIA01017005.1, read as the reverse complement.
TGGCCACAACCCCTGACCCACCTGAGTCACCAGCCTGGCCCTCAGAGGGGTCACACCCTGCATGCCAAGGCTGAGCTGACCCACTGGGCAGCTTGCATCCTGGGCACGCCCGACACACAGCGTGCCCACAGGACGCTGCCCAGGCCTCTGCTGGCCTCCGGGGCGCCCGCAGCCACCCGTGCCGGCATCTGAGCTGTAGGCCTGGCTGCACTGGGCTTCCTCCCGGGGCTCCACTTGAACCGGGCCACTGGGCCACAGGCCACCAGGGCACCCAGCAGTCGCCTGAAAATCCAACCCAGACTGGGCCCCTCGGGAGGCCCAGGCCTGGTGCCTGCTCACATTGAGGGTTCCCAACTCTTGGGGGGCCCACAGGGAGGGGTCCAGAGTCAGGGCTGGTGAGGGTGGGGCCAGTGACCGGGCTCAGAAAACAGGGTCCTTCCCTGTGACCTCCCAAGCTCAGTGGGGGCTGTGGCAGGTGGGGGACAAGGGGTCCCTTAAAGTGGCCTGGCAGTGACCCTGCCCCCGCCCACAGGGGTGCTTCATGCTCAGGGAAGGGCGTTGTGTGGGGGGAAGGAGGCTGGGGCAAGCTGCCACCTCTCTGAGCCTCAGTTCCCTCATCTGGAAGTGGGGGTCACACTGGCAGGGGACTCACAGTCGGGGGCTGTGTGCAGGGAGCACTTGTGGGCACACCCCGGCCTGAGAAGACTTTTTTCCCCAGGGTCCCTGGGGCTGCCCCGCCTGGGCCTGGGTGGCTGCCAAACCCCCCGCCCCCACCGGATCTGATAAGCTTGTGGGCTGCTGGAGTCCAGGGGGAGAGAGAAAGCTGGGGTCCCGCCCTCTGGGAGCACCCAGGTGTTGCCATGGAGACGGGAGGACAGAAGGATGTGGGGACCGGGCGGAGGCCTTGGCGGAACCCCAGAGTGTCACTCTCGCTGTCACACTATCTCTGACTCACTCAGGCGCTGTGATTTGGGACAGGAAGCAGCACTGGGCGGCCCTATCTGGATGGTGCCGGGCCAGCGCCAACCCTGCGAGGATGGGGTGCCCGCCAGCCCGCCTCTGGGCCTGAGCAAGGGACACGGGCCCTGTGTGGGGGTGCGGCCTGGGGGCCAGGGCTCCGCTGGGCCTTGCATGCTGGTGCCCCTCCAGGGCCCCCTCTCAGGGACAGGTCAAGATGCGGCCTGGACCCCGGGACCCTGAGGGCAGCAGGGTCCCCAGAGCTCCATCCGCAGGTTCGTGATGGGACACAAGCAGCCCCCATCCCCTCAGGGGTCCCCTCTCCTCAGGCAGAGCCACGGGGCTGCCACCCACCACCACTGGGCACCCCACCCCGGCTTCCGCCCTCCTGCTCCCCTGACGCCCACCGGGAAAGGTGACAGTGAGGCCCCCGCTCAGCCGTCCCCTGCCTGGCCCTGACCCTGGCTCCAGCCTGACCCAGGCTTGTTGCCGGCCGAGGTGACCAGGGCAGGGGTAGTTTCCGCTTGGCCTGCCCCGGTGCCCAGTTCCTGCCTGTGGGTCACTTCTGTTCTGGTCTCTGGACACAACAGCGATCCTGTTGGGGTCACTGGGTTCTGGCCGGAAGGACCTGGGGGCTGAGCCCTCCCTGCAGGAGCTCCCCCACCTTTCTCTCCTCTGCCAGGCCTTGTGCAGCCCTGGGCAGGGGAGGGACCCCATGGGGTGGGTGTTCTCCCTGAAGGGCGGTGAGGAGGCAAGCACGGCACAGAGATTCGTCCCATCCCCACTCGGGGCTCTGGAGGCAGAGAGCCCCCCCCACGTGGGGTGGATGGCTGGGTCCCCTGGGTCTCACACCAGCCGGGCTCAGGGACCCTGAGCAGGGGCCAGCGGCTGGGACAGCCTCTCATTGTCCAGTCAGTTCAGACCCTAAAACCCCGAAGCCGGCATGGCGGGAGCGGGTCACGCCCACTGCGAGGTGGGAGTCGCCTGGCCAGGGGCGGCGGCAGCAGCACACCCAGAGCTGGGGCTCGCTGGGCCTCCGCGCTGGGAGCAGGAGGCACCTCGGCTCCGAGGTCCCTAGCCGTGCAGCCCTGGGCCTCGGGCTCCTCATCCGAAAGCAGCAACCGTACGACCGTCGACCTGGGGACCAAACCAGTGGATGCGGCAGCCAAGCGTCCTCGGGCTGTGTGTGGCCCCCCAGAAGGGCCGCCACCCGCCCGCCCGCAAGACCGCTGAGCTGAGGCCCCGCAGGGCTCCTGTGTCATCTGGGCGACAGGCCGGGGATGCTGAGCTGTGCTGCTTCTGTGACTTCACACGTTTTGGGGGCGTGGACCTGCCGTGCCCTCCCCCACCCCAGTCCGTCAGGCCTCAGCACCAGCGAAGCCCAGCCTCTCCCTGTCCTGGAGGCGCCCAGAGCTGAGGTGCAGCTGCCCACCGACGGTGGCTGAGTGTCCTGGCCACAGATGTGCCTCGTGTGCGGGGACGGGGCCCCCCACCCCCTACAATCTCCTGTGGCCACTTGGAGGTTTGGGGAGGGGTCCTCGTGCTCCCCCTGTGATGGGGAATGAGGCGGAGACACCGAGGGCCTGGCCCTCACACCAGCAGGAGGAAGTGAGCTCGGGGCTGGCGGGGAGGCCCGCGGCCTGGACAGCTTCGGGTAACTCTGGCCTCTGTTGACAGAGGGCCGTGCGGACTGCCACTGTCTCTGAGCCGGAGCTTCCTCATCAGGGGGAGGCACCGGGCCCCTTCTGCTTTGCTCTGGGGCCAAGGGAGAGCCATCTGGGTGCCCATGGGTGGGGCCGGCCTCTGGCCCAGTGCTGCGGCGGGCTGGGGTGCCCTCTAAGTTGCCGGGAAGGGGAGCGGGGCTCCTGCTGGGGGGCCCCTGTGCATGCATGTGCCCATCTGAGTCACTGGGCAAACAGGGTCCTCCCAGGCTCAGCTCCCTTCCCAGGCCCTGGCCCAGGCCCCGAGGCTGTGCCCGCCCCCCCTCCCCTGCCAGCTCCCGGCCACAGCGAGGCCCTGCCCGATTCTGCATGGTCTCCCCGGCCCCCCGCCCAGGCCCCGGAGGGCCGCTGGGCTGGGGTCCCTTATCCGCCTGGGCTCAAAGGCTGCTCGGCCCCTCCCCCAAGCCCCTTCCTCAGTGACGCCCCTGAGGAGGCCACAGTTCCCCCCACAGGTGCTCCTAATCTGCCACTAATTTCCGAGTGGGGCGCTGTTCCCAGACCAGACCCCCCTCCCAGGAGGCCAGTGTGCTCTCGCCCCTGAACCTCTGACCCCAGGCTCTGTGATGGAGCCCCTGTCTGCGGGGTTGCTCCCTAACACTGAGCACATGTGTGTCCTCCTGGCCTCCCCCACAGCTGGGGCGCCGAGGGGGCGGGGTGGGGCTCTCAGGCCCCACGGGATCCCCTCTTCCACCCCTAAGGGGCTGCTGCCCTTCAGCCTGTTTGCCTGGGGGCCTGCCAGGCGCTCACCTGCGTCAGGATGGCCGCCGCCTGCCCCACCCCCCGCCAGCCTCGGGGGAGGGGAGGTCGAGGCAGCGGGTGCTCCGTCCCCGGGACGCACAGACCTGGGGAGGGGGGCACTGCCAGTGCCCCCCACCCCAGCATGGGAGGAATGTCAGCGGTGGGGGGGCTGCTTAACCTGTCAGCTCGTTTAAGAGATACTTTCTCAGCATGAAATCACACTTGTAGACATTCACGCTAGGCACAGCTCTGAAAGGATGGAAGCCGGCGTCAATGAGGCGTGATCGCACCCACTCCCGGCAGCAGACTCACAGAGGTGAGATGCGGCGAGAGCCACCGAGAGCCCACGGACACACGGCACGTGGTCTGTCCGCACACACGGCGGCACTGGCCTGAGAGGGGAAGGACGTTCCGGGTCCCGCTGCAGCAGGGCTGGGCCTCGAGGCCACTGCGCTGAGTGGACGGGCCAGGCACAGAGGGACAGACGCCGCGTGACCCACTCGCAGGAGGTCCCTGGAGGAGGCAGAGCCGGGGAGGCGGGATGTGGGGGCGCGGGGGGAGCCAGGGTTGGGGGAGGGGATCGAGTGTTCGGTGGGGACGGAGCGTAGGTTTGGGAAGACGGGAAGTTCTGGAGACGACGGCAGGGATGGGTGTGCCACCGTGTGAGTGAGTTTTAATGCGCCTGAGCGGGGCGCCTGAAATGGTCACGATGGCAAATGTAGTTACTTGCATTTTACCGCAACTGCCTTTTGGTGGAAAAAATAAAGCAGAGCTGTAGCCCCCACCTTGCAGGAACAGCTGTCAGTGGCGCGAGCCGTCCCGGCAGCTGGAGGAGCAGAGTTCCGCGCACTCTCCCGAGGCCCCCCCTCCACGTCCTCCCCCGGCCCAGCCCGGTGGCCTCTCCCCATCCAGGTGTCCGGGCTGCGCCAAAATACAAGTGACCGACCACGTCTCCACGTCTCCACGGCTAAGGGGGCCCTGAGCCAGGGTGGTGGCTTCCTGAACGGCTTGGGGGCTGGGTCTTCCTGGGGGGGGGGCCCAGCTCTAAGAGCCCAGGTGCCCAGGACCCACTTTGGGAGCTGGAAACCCAGGGTGCCGGGAACCGCCCTACCCACTGGGCAAACACAGGGGCGTGTGTGCTCACTCTCACACCCGGGCCTCGGAGGGATGTGCAGGTGAGCAGCCCCGGCCCCCTGGGCCCCCCAGTCCGCGTGCGGGGGCCTCGGTCCCCAAGGCTGCACGGCGGCTGCACTCTGACAGGCCCAGGAACAGCCGTGGGATGAAGGCCACCACCTGTTGGACCAGAGCAGGGCAGGGACGATGCCGTATCCACCCACAGAGACCAGGGACGTACGAGCCAGAGGCCCAGGCAGCTGGGCAGGGACCCCTGAAGAGAAACGCTCTCCAGACAGAGACCGCCCATGATAGTCAGGGTCAGAAACGTGTTTCTGAGCATCCGGGGATTTTCTGTTAACTTCAGACGATGTGACCTCCGTCCCGCCGCCTGTCGGGCGTCCTCAGGCCGTGCTGTGGCCCACTGCAACCCTCTGCTGCCGGGTGGGGGGGCAGGGGGAGCACATCCTGGGGACACGGCACGGTCTTCCGTGTCCATGGTGGGGTCCTGTCCAGTTTTCTGTTGAGGTGCTGAGAGGGGGTGTGGTGCTGCGGTTTCAACCGTGAGTGTGAATCTGGACCTCTCTCCTCGCTCCTTCCCGTGCTCAGCGGCCTGCCACTCGCTCGTAGGGAACCTCCTGTGACCGCGCTCGCCGTCCACCCCCCCACCGCCCGGCCCATGTCCCCGCCCCTCGCCTGCCCATCTGCCTTCCTCTCCGTCCGGACACCGGGCACAGACACCGGGCGCTCTGTGGAGCAGGGCTCTCCTTCCTGGACTTGCAGAGCGTCCTGCATCTGGGGCTTCTGACGAGAAACCTGCTGTCCGCCGCTGGCCCTCCCCCACCGGGCAAAGCGTCTCTCTCTCACCACATCCAGGTCTTTCTTTGCTTCACTTTATTCTGGGTGGCGG
>PVIA01017004.1:0-16976 GCA_004024845.1 Tonatia bakeri | reverse complement strand
CTGTGTGGAAGTGGAGGTGAACATGGAGGGGAGCCATGCAGGATGGGGGTCTGCTCTGGATCTGCTCTGCATCTGCATGAAAGATTGTAACACTTGAGAGGTTTGGGGGGGTTAGGCACTATAAGTTCCAGGGGATCTAAAGTGCCATGCAGGGGAGAGTTTGTGGGTGGCTCAGAATGAAGCTAACTAATATGAATGATGGTCTATCCTACCTGATGAGGGAGGAGCCACTGGAGCTGGTGCAGTGAAGTAGGGTTCCATCCTCCAAGACTTGGGTGGGCATCAGGGGTAAGACACAGGATAGGAAATAAGGATAATACTTGAAGACTCAGATTAGTTCTCTTACTTTGGGACAAGTGGGAGCACCAGATGTACAGGCTGGCAGGGAACAATTGACAGTTGGTATGAAACAGGGGGCAAGGAGAAGAAGGAGACAGAAGTAAGTTGGTGGTTTCCAAAATAAGGTGATGGTAGAATAGGAAATAACCTCTCAATGTGTACTGAGCATTAATAGGGTGATAAAAATGTGTTAATACTACACAGGTTTTGTAGTTGCACAACACTGTGATTGCATAAAATGTCACTTTAAAATGATTAATTTTAAAATGTGTTATATAATTTTCACCTCATAAAAGTAATTCTGTTCAATTAAGGAAGCCAGATAAAAAAAGAGGACATACTATATAATTCCACTTATATAAAATTTCAGAAAATGCAAATTAATCTACTGAGAAAGAAAAGATGAATGATTGCCTGAGGACTGTGGGTGTTGAGTGGGGTGCACAGGAAGGGAGTACAAAGGTGAAAATATTTTGGATGAATGGATACACATGAAATGTGTATGCATGCCAACACTTCAGATTGTTCAGTTTACAGGTGTGTGGTTTATTGGCTGTCACTCATATCTCAGTCAGGCTGTGCTCAGATCCTGAGGACATGAATTCCTTGTGATGAAGTCAAGAGGAGACAATATTTTTCCTACATTACTGCTGTTTCCAAGGGGGCACACCCTGGACGTGTGCCCAGAAGAGTGCAATAATGACAACAGTTGGCCTTTTCTCAGCACCACTGTGTACTGGGAACCTCAGGCATATCAGCTCATTTAATCACCCACATGAGTGAGTTATATTCATTTATTTCACTTCAATTTCCCACCTTCTGACCTTTGCATATGCTGTGTCCTCTGCTTGCACCTTGTATTCCTGCCCTTTCATGAAGTCTAGGTTAGCCTGGGTTCATTCTGTTAGATGCTACTCTACAGAAAAATTCTAACTGGTCCCTAAGTGTGAGCATCAGAATTCCTGTTATGTGAGGTCGTAGTGTCCTATATTTCACCCTGTCAACCATTATCACATTTGTAATTTTTTTACTCATTTCTCAGAGAAACACCAGCCAAGTGTTCCCCATCTGCCTGACACTCTTCTAATAGCTGGAAACACAGCAGACCAAGTCCCAGTCCTCATAGACCTGACACACCAGTGGGACAGTTGCACAATAATAAAAAAAACAGCAATAATAATGTGTTATAGTGTGTTAGAATAAAATAAGACATGCTTGACATGATTATTTCTCTATCAACTTAAAAGTGTTGGATCCACAAAGAGGATGTGAACTGATTGGATCAGAGGGCAGGATGTGAGAGAAGATGAGGTCGGAAAGAAAGAAATATTATCCAGAACTTTGTCTTTATACTGAGTGAACATGGAAGATTCTAGAAAGTTCAGAGCTAGAAAGGGATGCAAGTCATCTGTGTTTAGTGAAGGAAACCAAAGTTCTGCCACCCAAAAGATTTGATTAAAAGGATATTAATTTTAAGCTGTTTATTAAAAAACAAAATTCAGAAAGAACCATTGGCCCTCCTCACATTCCTGCCAAATATTTAAACAGAAAAACTTGCTTCAGAAGAATAATTAGGATTGTCACTTTAGGCTAATTTGATTATGAATGGTAGGTCAGAGGGTTTCAGAAAGGCACCTGTTGGTTAGACACCCCTCTGGGTCCCACTCTTTCTGAATTCCGTAGAAATAATTCCATTGTCATGTAGAATCTTCTCTTCTTGGACCTTTAAATTTCTGTCAACTAAAATCTAAGACCCCATTGTCCCATTTTCCCGTCATCTGTCCAGAATGTTTTACATGCCCAATGTTGCCTCACAGTCCTTAAAATGTTCATGCTTATGTGGATTCCCTGTGCTCAAATATTACAAACTTGATTTTCTTCTGCTTATCTGTCTCTGTTTGTTTGGTGATTAGTTCAGCCAAAAGAAAAATGTCGATGATGGAGGGACAGTATTAGTGTCTTTTAACCTCCATAATAGGGTTCAAGATTCATGTGGCTGCTGAGCTGTATGCAGGCAACCCAGTGAGAAAGCAAATGCAGTCATCCAGGTGACAGATGGGGGTGGCCAGACCAGGCTGAGAAGAAAGGAGTCAGTTTTTGGGTGTGTTCTGAGCACCAAGTTGAAAGATTTCCTGAACAATTTAATGCGAAGTATAAGAAATAGAGAGGAGTTGTGAAAACACAAAGTGACTCATAAAGATTCTGAAAGAGAACATTGAAGTGACAGTTTGTCTGGGATTAAACATCTTAAAGTATCCTGAAATGCTCTTTTTATAGCAGTTGTCAAGTAAATAGTTGGACATCAGCAATCAAGTGCAATTTGTCTCTTTCATCCTCTACCATGTCCCCAGTGTCTCACACGGTGCCTAGTTGGTTTATAGCACAAGTCCATTACACATTTACAGAATCAACAAATGAACAGGAATGAACAATCAAAATGTCTCCTGGACACCCATACACAACATTTCTTAGTCACTAAGATAATACAGCAATACCACAAAGTCACCATGACTGCAGGGGTCCTTATAAACTATTGTTGCAGACACATCAGGACCTCTCTGGAACATTCCTGCTGTCCTCGTTTTGAAACCAAGGTAAGTTAAACATGAAAGTACTTAGATGATATTGAAACTGAGCAGGTGTCCCCTCTGGGGGACTTCCTGGCCCCAGTTTCTCAACAATAGAAATGGGACTGGACTCCTATAGGCAGCAAGGAGCTCAGCAAATACTAATTATAATTAGGGACATGAAAAAGCACAACAAAAGGACTGATTAAGCAGTAAGTACTGATAGTGTAAACAGTAATCTGAGACATGTGCCAGGGTCACAAGGCTCCTAGTTCTTCCTGAGCAGCTCTGGGTAATGTCACAACACACGTGTCCAGTTATATTCTAGGAGCTAAGATGCCCACTAGAGAGAGGCTGTGGACACTATAGCACAGAACATTTTTATTAGCTGTTTCAAAGTGACCTTTTAATTTTTCTGTAATAAGAAGTCAAAAGTCATTATACTTATATTAATAAAACAATGTTTCATTATCTTATTTGGTTTGGTAGTGATTTGGGTGCACAATGACTTTAATTAAATGAGTGGGTATACTGGAACTGAGCTTTCAGTGAGACTTGTTAAATCAGCCTCAGAGCCATGACTCTGCTGTGAACAGAAGCAGAGTTGCCACCACAGACATGCCTTTCAGACATCTCTTGCATAGTGTGAGCCTCCTACAAATGCTTCATGATCGATTCTACTAAATGCTCAGGAATCAGTATAACCCCTTTCTTATTCTTTCTCCATTCAGTATGAGGACCTTCTTCACCCAAACCCCAACCCTTAGCTTTCTCTAAGTCTGAAGTCAAATATTTGAGGTCAGATTGTGACAAGTCCAGAACAGGTACCAAGGGCTTTATAAACATTCCTATAGCAGCCTCTTTTGCTGCCCATTCAGTCAGAATTCTTCCTCTAGCCAGGTCAATGTCCTCTTTCTGATGCCTTGGGCAGTGTATAACTGCCACCTACAAAGATACCTGATCAGCCTCTAATAATTTCAAAACTTCTGCTGCATGCTTAATCTCCTTTCTGTTGGAGGTTGATCCTTCCAGACTGAACCATCTTCATGCAAAATCAAGGAAGCATACCTTGAGTCGGTATACACATTCAATCTCTTTTCCTGTGACAATTCCAGTGCCCTCATCAGGGCCATCAGTTCAGCTTTCTGAGCAGAGATTCCTGGTGGCAAGGCCTTGACCTCCACTACTCCTTCAAGAGTTACAACTGCATACCCAGCCTTTCTGATTCCTTTGTCCATATAACTGCTTCCTTCTGTATAGAGAGTCCATTCTGCTTCTTCTAGCAGATGACCCTGTAAATCGATTCTACTAGAATAAACTTCATCAATTATTTCAGCAGTCATGCATCAGTGCAGCTGAGTTGGGCTCTGGGAGAAGAGAGGCAGAATTTAACTTATGGTTTGGAGGGAGACATCTGGATTGCCAAGAAGAATGGCTTGGTGCCTGCCCCTTCTTCTAGGAGTGAGCCACCTATTCCCCTTTTTTTTTCTCCAGCAAGCTCAACACTTGATGAGGTGCATAAATGGTGATAGGCTGTCCCAAGGAAAACTTTCCAGCTTTCTGCAAGAGTTCACAGGTTGCTGTCACCACTCTTAAACAAGTGGGCCACCTCTGGACAGTGTGATCTAGTTTCTTTGACAAGGATGCAGTGGGTTGCGGAATGTCACTAAGAATTTGGGTGAGGATTCATAAAGCAACCCCCTGGCTCTCGTGCACATATAATTTAAAGGATTTTAGTAAGTTTACAAGCCCTAAGTCTGGTGCAGAAGGCAGGTGGGCCTTCAGGGGCTCAAAAGCCTGAGTGCACTACTTTGTTCACTCTAACTTGCTATATTCTGATCCCTTCAGAACCTCATACAGTGGTTTGGCGATAAGCCCAAAGTTTGGAATCCAAATGCAGCAGTAACTGGCCATCCCCAGAAATCTTCTTAACTGTCTCTTGGTACTGGGAGCTCTCATGTGGATTATGGTTTCTTTTCTGTTTCCAATGGGATTCCTTTTACCAGGTTCCAGCAAACCCAAGAAACTTAACTGCTTGTTGGCAAATCTGGGCTTTCTGTGCTGACACTTTATAGCCACAAGATGCCAGATAGTTCAAGGTAGCTATAGTATTAGTTAAACACTGCTGAAATGATGTCCCAGTAATTAGGCAGTCATCCACATAATGCAAAGAATTCCTCCATCTGGTGTTACTGGTCATTCCTTTAAGTCCTGACTCTGGGTCTCCCCCAAAATGGTGGGGGAGTTCTTGAACCCTTGTGGTAGAACTGTCCAGCAGTACTGAGTCTTGACTTGAGACTTTGGGTCTTCCCATTCAAAAGCAAACAATGGTTAAGAGTCCTGATCAACCAAATGCAAAAGGAGGCATCTTTTAAGCCGAGTACTAAATACCAAAGGCTGTCCCCAGGTATACTACCATTTGCCAAAGTATAAGGTTTCGAAACAGTGGAGTGAATGTCTTGCACAATGTCATCTGTGGCCCTTAAATATTTTACAAATTGATACTCATTCAAATGAGGTTTCCTGATGGGCAAGATGGGGGTATTGTTTGGATAATCACAGGGTCGAACCAGTCCATATTACTGGAACTTCTAGATTATTGAACATATTCCTTCAAAGACATCCTTTCACAAGGAGTATTGTTTCTTATTGGGAATTCCTATTCCTGGCTTGAGGTCAATCTTAACAGGGGAGGCTCATTTACCTCTCCCTGGCCTCCCTGCATCCCACAGAATGGGGTTTACCTGGTTCTTGATTTCCTCTGGCTCTCCTGTGGATCTCATGAGGAACTGCCATGCATGCTCCGGAGGGACTTGTAGGTGGAGCTGTTTTTCCTCTGGAAGAAGAGTGATCTGAGCAGGGAATTTTGCCTGCAGGTCTCTTCCCAAAAGAGATATGGGACACTCAGAGATATTCAGGAAACTATGAGTTAAGACCGTATCCCCCACAGCACATTCTAATGGTTTCAAGGAAAACTGGTTTTCAGGGGTTTCTTGAAATTCCGTTACTGTTACAGTGTGTCGCGAGGATTCAGCTAGAGGGTCTATTGACCACAGAATATGTTGCTCCAGTATCAGTCAAAAAGTCCACAGTTTGCCCCCAGCACTAGTTTTACCCAAGGTTCCTGGTGGGGGACATTAATAGGTCGCTGTAATGAGAGAACCCCTGGGCACCATCAGTCATCATCAGAATGATTTCCTGTCTTTAGCTTAACTCAAATTCTCAGGCTCTAGCCCTGTCCTCCTTTTCCTGGGACACTTGTTTCTCCAGTGCCCTGTTGTTTTGCAGTACACATACTGATGAGCCGCAAGTGTTTTAGACAGGGGTCGGCACCTCCTGCCTGCAGATGGAACTTCCCTGGACCCTGTTCTAAGAAGATGGTGGCTGCTTGGGCCTTCCTCTGTTCTCTGGTATTGTAAACTTTGAAAGCAATGTCTATTGATTGAGATGGATGCAGGCCTATTCCTCCCTCCAACTTCTGAAGTTTCTTTCTCATATCAGGTGCAGTTTGGGAGATAAAAGTCATATTCACCATTCTAACATCTTGAGGGGCTTGTGGATATAAGTCTGTATATTTTCTATAGGCTTGGTAGATTCTTTCAAGAAACTCAGAGGAGTCCTCTGTGAACTTTTATTGCACTGTCTGTACCATTTTCAGACTTTTCTGCTTGGAGACCCCTTTCCTCATTCCTTCAAGAATGCATCTCTTATAATGCTCTAAGAGAGGAAGGTCATCTCTGTTAGGATCCCAGTTGGGCCCGGTTTGAAGTATGGCTGTAGTAGGGTCGGGGACCCCATCTGGATTTTCTTGGTCTATGCTTTGATCCTCTTCATGGGTCTTATCCAACACTAGTCTGCACTGATCCCCCATAAGCAAGATGTTCAGTAAAGCTTGTATGTCTGCCCAACTGGGATGAAGGGTGGCAAAAATGGATGCAACCAAATCAGTCATTTTAGCAGGATCGTCCCTGTAAGAAGGGCACCAGCTTTCCCAGTTTAACAGATGCGATGTAGAAAATGGAGTATGTGCCCTATAATATGCAGCAGGCTGGCTTTCTGGCCCTACTCCCACTGGAAGTCTCCAGAAAGGATATTCCCCTGCCCTGGTAGGGGCTTTTCCTCCACCAGATTTGGTCTCCTGATGGGTTAGAGATGGTGATACCAGTTCAGGTGCACTTTCCCCTGTTCCTTCCGCCGAATAAGGGGGAAGATCCCTGGACCAGGAAGGGTTGTGGGGACCCTGACCATGCTTGCAGCAGTCGTAACATCTAGATCTTCCTGGTCTCTCTCCTCTTCACTTCTGCTATCTTTCACATGAAAATTCCCCCTTTTCTGAACCATTAACTTATTTCTTTTTAATTCTGCCTCTTTATTGTGTAAACTCATAAAAGCTTCTATGTAAGGCATTTCATCCGACTTCCCTGACCTTCGACAAAGCAGCTCTACTTGCAGTATAGTGTGGTAATTCAAAGACCCATTCAGTGGCTGGCACTCTCTGAGTCTAGATTCTATGTAAGCCAAACAGTGTTACAGTAAAAATCATTTTCTTTTTCATCATTGGTTTATAAGAACACATCTTCCAATTTACCAGAACCTGCCCTAGTGGGCTGTTTTCCAGAACAGAGGATTTTCCCCCCATTCTACCAGACAGAGCTCCAAACAGAGGACACCCAAACCAAATTAAAAGACACCCTTTTCCAGACAGAGCTCCTTCAGACAGCAGGTAGCCAAACCAAACTGGATGTCATTTTTCAGACTGAGCTCTAACCCAGAAAGGTACCTTTATCAGACGACTTATGTTGTGACCCAGGATTTTAACCTGAGCCAGAAAGTGCAACAATTCAATCAAATGTGGTAGACGATGAGAAGTGCTGGGAGTGGTGGGGAGACTCCCCAAGTGAAATCACTGGGCAGCTGCTTGGAATTCTCTGAATCCAAACCCCTGGGGCCTCTGAGCCCAGGCAGCCAATGAGCCTCCCTGGCAAATACCCAAATTTTCCTGAGAATCCCAAAGCCTGTCCCATCAGAGTTCCCAAAATATGAAACTGGAAAAGACACCAGCATTTGGGCTTCCTGTCACTACCAAACCCAATGACAGCAATTAAATCTTTATGGGCAGTTGATTCTCATGGCCAGCAGTCTGAGAAGACGGTGGGTTCACACCCTAATAGACCATCTTACTAGGGCTATAACTTTTTACTTTAAACTAAAATTTTGCAACTCTTGAGTCCCCTATCATTTTGACAACTAAATTTTTCCATGCACAATCAGAAGGAATACAGCTCTAAAATTTAACTGAATAAATGACAAACATATTTGTATTAGAAACTAAAATCTTCTAGGAAGAGTACAGATAAATTCTTTTACAAAAAGTTAATAAAATTTTTCAGAAATGTCTCTGAACTAAAGAAGACTCCTGAAGCTAACAAATGCTAGTACCTCATTCCTCCTCCTTCTGATAGGGGTCTCAAGAGTTGGAAAATTTTAGTTTAAGGTAAAATGTTACTATTTTACTAAATAATGTATATGTTAAAGCTTTGTTTCAGAAACTACAGATAGATAGGGCCTATCCTGGCTCCTAAGAAAACAGCCTACCTCCTGGGGCACTGCTAAAGATCACTGCCTGGGGACAAGTGGAAGCATCCGGACCTTTGTGTTTGAAGGGACAGACAGATGACCACTCATCCCCAGGAACAACTAACTACTCAGGACAGGAATGTTGCAGCTTCTTTCACCTGATCCTCCCTGAATTTCAAAACCCCTCACCACAACTTGTGTATTCCCTGGTATAAAAACATTGGCCTGGAAAGCAAAGACAAGATGGTCTGTTAGGTTATGAACCCACCATCTTCTCAGATTGCCGGCCATCTGAATAAAGCACCCATAAAGGATTCAATCACTGTCATTGCTTACTGGGTTTGGTAGTGACAGGCAGCCTGAATGCTGGTGTCTTTTCCAGTTTCACTTCTACAATCCTTCACTATATCCTCTGTTTTCTCAGGTTTTTGAGTGTATACTTGCCCTGTTTATTTATTTATTGTTTTACATTTTCCTGCTTTATCTTATTTATAGCTCCTCACCTACCACTCCTAATAGATTTGAGAACATAAGAATAGACATTTTGACGAGAATAATCCAGGAATTCTGGGAGCTCCCTTCAGGGGATAGCTGGTCTCAGGCAGAGGTGAATCAGTTTAGGTATTTAGGAATACCTATATTCCTAGATATTTATGAATATCTATGTTCCTAAAACTACAGTACAATTTTAAAATCTACCTGAAGGTTTCATTGATTTTCTCTGGGACCTTGATGGGTTCACCAAAAAAGTAATAATTTAAATGTTGGAATATGTGATTCTGCCTATTCTGATCTATTTTAACTAATATATTAAGTGGTTCCTGAAAGCAAAGCAACAGAATTAACAAATAAGGTTAACTGGAAAACTTTATAATGAAGTCTGCTCACCTTAAAAACTGTTGTACGAAGCTAAATAAAATTTAGAAAGAGAAAAAACACACAAGCAAGCATGTGTTTGCTCGGAAAATGATCAGGCTATTTCATTTTCTGCTTACCAATATTTTAAAACAAAGTGAAATTACTGTCATGGGGAATTTCCAAGGCCCTCGCAGGTGCTGAGGCTACGTCATCTGTTCTTCATCACATCCAGCTGAGCTGCCTTCTTCCTGGGAATCAAGCTTCAGTGCAAACAGTAGGGATGTCTAATCAACTAGTGACAGTTTTTAAATCACAACCTGCCCCCTTCCAACTATAAAGGGTGAGGAGGCAGCATATGTTTTTACTGGTCAAATCAGCCTAATTCACCTGATAAGGGCGAGGCTTTTTTATATAACCATGGTGCCCACATATTTTGTTTCTGGAAGCATGAAAGGTATTTGGAACTAAATGATTTGGATACTGAATTAACTGGGGAAATAATATTTGTAAAGCAACTCTCCCAAGAAGAGAGAGAATATTCTGTTTCTCTCAAGAAGAGAGAGAATATCCAAAAACCTTGAGAGAATATTTGTTGCAGGATGTTCCAATGCAACTTGGGCCCTTTCCAGTACAGACAATGGCAGGATGAAGTCTGTCACTTCTTTTAACATAACAGTTGATAATGCATTGCCTCAACATGATTTTTCTCATTCAGTTTTTTGTAAGACCTGATGCACTAGCTGGAATTAAGACCACTATACAAAAGTACTTTAAAAGAGGACTTCAAATTTCATATAAAAGTTTCTATAATTCTTGAGCCTGGCAGCTCACAGAGAACCTGGGCTGGAGGTGGGCAACTCTGAATATTGCAGCCCAGACCTGGTTCCTATTCTCTCAAATCTATAGAGAGGGAGAAAAGCAAAGCTCAGTCTCTCTCTTCCTGTGTCATCCAGGAGGACCAGGAGAACTTGCTCAATGGGTTTAAAGTCAGCATGAGGCTTATTGCTTTTTCTTTCCTCTCTGCTTTTTCCTTTTTTTTCTTCCCCCAAATAAGACAATAAGATGTGGAGTTATGAAAGTTCCAAAGACAGATCCAAAGGGGGAGCCCAACAACAACAACAACCCCCAAATTGAGAAACTGAGACAAATGTCACTTTGTTATCCCTTAGAACTGGCATTTTATTTTTTATCTGTATTATTATTTTTTTCCATTATTTTTACTACCTTTATTTTATTAGTATTTTTAAAATTTCTCTTGCATATATTTAATTTTCTTCATTTTGTTTCTCTCTTTCATTGCATTATTTAACTGGTTTTCCTTATTCTCTCTTTATTTTACTTTACTTTTCCTTCTTTCACTTCACTTTTGTTCCAATAACACACTACTCTTGATCATCTACTTTCCATTCTGCTTATCCAAATCACATATTTCTCATCATATTATTGTTGTTGCAGTACTCTTGTAAATATTTGTTGTTCCATACAATTGTACAGACTGCACAGCAACCCTTCCTGATCTTAGCCCACTTCACTTTATTCCTAAGCATTTTTATTGCTGTGGTTGACTCTATTCTCTCACATTATGCCTACTTCCTATCCTTTACTCCCACTATTTCTCATCCCCTAACCTTGTGGAAGCACCCTGTTTTCTAGATTCAGCTCACAATCATCCTCCCCTCTAACAAAAGTCTTATCTCTCTTTCACCTTTTATAAAAAGTGGCTATTTGGGCGAAATATCACAGTTAACGCTATACATATCCAAAGAATCTCCTACTTTTTCTTCACTTGCTGGTACTTTAAATCCTGTAAAATACCCTCCCTCTGTCTTAATCCATTTTGCCTACCCTCTGCCACTGATCACATAAAAGAATAGGTGGGTGTTGTGAACATCAGTATACCCACTGGAGGGGAGAAATCACCAAGCAAGGAGCCACCAAATGGTAGAAACCCAAGTACAGCAAGGGAACACACACAAACAGAAGAAAGGCAAACCCAGAGCATCCAGACAAGGAGGTCAAAGAGACTACACAACTGAACTCCAGTGAATTCCTACCATAGAAATTTACCCTACAAAGACAGCTAGCAACAAGAAATATCAGGAAGTGCAGAAACAAACAAAAAGAGTCACCTAAAAT
This sequence comes from Tonatia bakeri, assembly GCA_004024845.1. Classification (NCBI taxonomy): domain Eukaryota; kingdom Metazoa; phylum Chordata; class Mammalia; order Chiroptera; family Phyllostomidae; genus Tonatia; species Tonatia bakeri. Next base: position 5,499 of record PVIA01017004.1, on the reverse strand, counting down.
GGAGAGACAAAAAAAGAACACGCAATCAAAAGGAATGGAAGACTCCCCACTAAAAGAGCTAAGTGAAATGGAGGCAAGCAAACTATCAGATATAGAATTAAAAATAATGGTTATAAAGATGCTCAAGGAATTCACAGACAACTACAATGAATGGAGTGAGAACTACAATGGTATGAAAAAGGAAATAGAAAGTATAAACATAAACCAGGAAGAAATGAAGGACAAAATCCCAGAAATAAAAAACACACTAGAAGGAATTCCAAGCAGGCTGTATGAAATAGAGGATCCAATCAGTGACCTGGAGGACAAGGTAGGAAAAAACACCCAGAAAGAGCAAGAAAAGGAAAAGAGGTTCTGAAAGAATGAAGAGAGGTTAAGCAAAATGCAGGACAACATGAAACATAATAGTATCCATATAATAGGGATACCAGAAGGAGAAGAAGAACAAGGGATAGAAAACCTGTTTGAAAAAGTAATGGTGGAAAACTTTCCTAATTTGATGAGAGAAAAAGTCACACAAATCCAGGAAACGCAAAGAGTCCCAATCAAGAGGAACCCAAAGAAGCTCAGTTCAAGGCACATCATAATTAAAATGGCAAGATTTCAAGACAAAGAGAGAATCTTAAAGGCAGCAAAGGAGAAACAGGAATTTAAACACAAGGGAGTCTGGATAAAACTAGCAGCTGACTTCTCAATGGAAATGCTCCAAGCCAGAAGGAAATGGCAGGAAATATTCCCAGTAATGAAAACCAAGGCCTGCAACTGAGACTACTCTACCCAGCAAGACTCTCACTTAAAATGGAAGGCCAAATAAGTGTTTTCTGAACAAAAGAAGCCTCCAAGAATATACCTCAAATCAGCACTGCAAGACATGTTAAAGGGTGTGCTTTAAGAAAAGGAAAAAAAAAAAACAGTGAGAGAGAGAGAGAGAGAGGAACACAAGTGAAAATGGAAATCAATGAATACCTAACAATAACAACCCTAAATGTAAATGGATTAAATGCTCCAATCTAAAGACATACAATAGCTGAATGGATAAGAATACATGACCTACACATATGCATACAAGCAACCCACTTCAGAACAAAAGACATACACAGACTGAAAGTGAAGGGTTGGAAACAGACTTTCCAAGCAAATGAACAGGAAAAAAAAGTAGCCAGGTTGCAATACTCATATCAGACAAAATAGACTTCAAAAAAGGGGCATAAAAAGGGACCCAAGGTCACTTCATAATACTCAAGGGAAGAATCCACCAAGAAGACACAAGTATTGTAAATATATATGCACCCAACATAGTAGCACCCAAATACATAAAGAAAATCTTGGAGGACTTCAAGGAAGACATTGACCTCAACATCATGATAGTAGGAGATTTCAACATGCTATTGTCAAAAATGGATAGATCTTCCCAACAAAATATCAACAAAGATACAAAGATATTGTGACAGTGGACAATGTTCTAGATCAAATGGACTTAAATATATATATAACCTTTCATCACAAAGAAGCAAAAAACACATTCTTTTCAAATGCACATGCAATATTTTCAAAGATAGACCACATGATGGGACAGAAAACAAACCTCAACAAATTCAAGAAAATTGAAATCATATCAAATATTTTCTCTGACCACAAGGGACTGAAACTAGAAACCAACCTCAAGGAAAAAAACCCCAAACACTCAAAATCATGGAGATTGAATAGTATGCAATTAAACAATGAATGGGTCAACAATGAGATCAAGAAAGAAATAAACAAGTTTCTGAAAACAAGTGAAAATGAACTCATGACAATCCAAAACTTATGGGACACAGTGAAGGCAGTCCTGAGAGGGAAGTCCATAGCAATACATGCTTACCTAAAGAAGATAGAAACATTTCCAATGAACAACCTAACCCTATGCCTACAAGAACTGGAGGAACAACAACAAAGACAACCCAGAGCAAGCAAAAGGAAGGAAATAACCAAGATCAGAGCAGAATTAAATGACAGAGACCAAAAGCACAATTCTAAGAATCAATGAATTCAGGAGATGGTTCTTTGAAAAGATAAACAAAATTGACAAGCCTTTAAGCAAACTTATAAAGAAGAAAAGAGAGAAGATCCAAATAAACACAATCAGAAATGAAAGAGGAGAGATTACAACTGATACCACAGAAATACAAAGGATTGTAAGAAATTACTGCAAAGAACTGTATGCCAAGAAATTTGAAAACCTAGGTGAAATGGACACATTTCTAGAAAAATGTAATCTTCAAAGGCTGAATGAAGAAGCAGAAAGCCTGAACAGACCAATTACAGCAGATAACATTGAAGCAGTAATTAACCCCCCCCCCCATCCCCACCCACAAAACCCCTGGACCAGACAGTTTCACAGGAGAATTTTACAAAACATTTAAGAATGAGCTAACCCCATCCTTCACAGATTATTCCAAAAAATCCAAGAACATGGAAGACTCCCAAACTGTTTTTATGAAGCCAGCATCATCCTAATCCCAAAACCTGATAAAGACACAACAAAAAAAGAAAACTTCAGGTCAATATCACTGATGAACATAGATGTTAAAATCCTCCACAAAATATTGGCAAACTGCATCAAGCAATATGCTAAAAAGATCATGCACCATGATCAAGTGGGATTCATCCCAGGGATGCAACGATTGTACAATATTCACACATCAATAAAGGTAACATATCACATGAACAAAATGAAAGACAAAAATCACATAATCATATCCACACATGAGGAAAAAGCATTTGATAAGGCACAGCACTAATTTATGATAGAAACACTTAGCAAAGTGGGAATAGAGGGGGCATTCCTCAACATAATAAATGTCATATATGAGAGACCTAAAGCCAACACCATACTCAATGGGCAAAAATTTAGAGCTTTCCCATTAAGATCAGGTACAAGACAAGGGTGCCTGCTTTCACCACTCCTATTCAACATAGTATTGGACATCCCAGTCACAGCAATCAGACAAGAAAAAGAAATAAAAGGCATCCAAATTAGAAAGGAGGAAGCAAAACTGTCATTGTTTGCAGATGACATGATAGTGTACATAGAAAATCCTACGGACCCCACCAAAAAACTACTCAACCTAATAAATGAATTTGGCAAAGCAGTGGGATACAAAGTCAATATTCAGAAATGAAAGGCATTTTTGTTCACCAACAATGAAACACCAGAAGGAGAAATCAGGAAAAAAATCCCATTTGATATAGCAACAAGAAAAATAAAGTACCTAGAAATAAACCTAACCAAGGAGGTAAAAGATCTATACTCAGAAAACTACAAGACACTGAAGAAAAAAATTAAGAAAGACACAAACAAATGGAAACATCTACCATGTTCATGGATTGGAAGAATTAACATCATCGAAATGTCAATACTACCCAAAGCAATTTATAGAATCAATGCAATCCCTATTAAAATACCAATGGCATATTTCACAGGTATAGAACAAAGATTTCAAAAATTTATATGGAACCATAAATGACCTCAAAGAGCTGCAGCAATTTTGAGAAAGAAGAACAAAGCAGGGGGAGTCACAATACCTGATATTAAACTGTATTACAAGGCCACTGTAATCAAAACAGCCTGGTACTGGCATAAGAACACACACATAGAGGGGAGAGGGGAGGGAATTTCAGGGGAAGGGGGGAAGTGTTTAAAGGAACTAGTATAAAGGACATATGAACAATAACAAGGGGGGTGGTAATGGGAGGGGGTTGGGGAAGGGTGCGGGGGTAGGCTAGTATGGGGGTAAAGGGAGAAAACTGTACTTGAACAACAATTAAAACAAACAAACAAAAAAGAACAGACACATAGACCAATGGAACAGAACAGAGAGGTCAGAAAGAAACCCAAGTCTCTATGGTCAATTAATATTTGACAAAGGGGGGAAACACATAAAATGGAGTAAAAATAGTCTCTTCAACAAATGGTGTTGGGAGATCTGGAGAGCTACATGCAAAAAAATGAAACTCAAATGCCAACTTACACCATACACAAAAATAAATTCAAGGTGGATAAATGATTTAGATATAAGTCTTGACACCATGGAAGTCCTTCAGGAGAACATCAGTAGGAAGATCTCAGACATCCCATGCAGCAATATGTTCACTGATATGTTCCTTAAAGCAAGGGACATAAAGGAAAGAATAAACAAATGGGATCTCATCAAATTAAAAACTTCTGCATGGCTAAAGAAAACAGCATTAAAATGAAAAGACAACAAACTATATGGGAAAAGATATTTGTTAATGATACCTTGGACAAGGGTTTGAGCTCCAGAATATATAAAGAACTCACATGACTCTACTCCAGGAAGACAAAAAAAAAAAAAGAAAGAAAACATTTACAAGATGGCAAAAAACTTGAACAGGCCCCTCTCCAAGGAGGACATACTGCAGGCCCCAGAAGCATATGAAAAGATGCTCAGCATCACTAGCCATCAGAGAGATGCAAATTAAAACCACACTGAGATACCACTTCATACCTGTGAGAATGGCCGTCATAACCAAATCAACAAACAAGTGTTAGAGAGGATGTGGAGAAAAGGGAACCCTAGAGCACTGTTGGTGGGAATGCAGACTGGTGCAGCCACTATGGAAAACAGTATAGAATTTCCTCCAAAAACTCAAAATGGAACTGCCTGTTGACCCAGCAATCCACTGCTGGGATTATTTCCTAAGAACCCTGAAACACCAGTTGAAAAGAACCTATGTACCCCAATGTCCATAGCAGCACAATTTGCAATAGTCATATACTAGAAGCACCCAAAGTGCCCATCAGTAAAGAGTGGATCAAAAAGCATGGTACATTTACATGATGGATTACTTACGCAGCAGAGAGTAAGAAGGAACTCCTACCCTTTGTGACATCATGGATGGAACTGGAGAGCATTATGCTAAGTGAAATAAGGCAGGTGGTGAGGGACAAATATCATATGACCTCATCTTTAACAGGAACCTAATCCACAAAAGAAAAAGCAAGCGAAATATTACCAGAGACATTGAAATCAAGAACAATCTGACAGTAACCAGAGGGAAGGTGGGAGGGGAAAATGGGGGGAAAGGTTTTCAGGAACAACTATAAAGGACACATGTACAAAACCAAGAAGGGATGTAGAAGCAAGGGAGGGAGGGAGGTTTGGCTGGGGTGGGTGGTGGGGTGGAGGGGGTAAATGCAGAAAACTGTAATTGAACAACAATAAAATGATTTTAAAAGGTACTTTTTAATGGTTTTCAGGCAGGTTAATAAAAAGTTAGCAATATTCCTTGGCAAATGAAATGGGGAATTGAGAGAGAGAGCTGAACTGGGTAAGCAATTTATAGCCAAATACAAAATCTCACCAGGCTGAAAAGCCTCAAGTGCTTAACAATGAACAAATATGTGCTGGACCTCCCATCAGGGTGGTCTTCCCTCATCTGGAAAGTTGCTGCTCATGTAATTTCTTTCTTTTTTTTTTTTTTTTTACAAATATACTC
>PVIA01017003.1:0-16975 GCA_004024845.1 Tonatia bakeri | reverse complement strand
TTTAAATTAAAAAAAAAAAAAAAGGCCTCTTTTTTCCTCCACTCAGTTTCTATGAACAATGCTTTGGTTAGTTCCTGGATGTTTACGTTTTAAAGGCATGATAAGATTTACAACTTTCATAAATAGAGAAAAAAATGTTAAGTTTTTTAGCATGATACCAGGACTTGTCAGAATTTTAGGAACTTTATATAACTTCTAGAAAAATTATATTAATATTAATAATCTATATAAATATAATAAAAGGTTTAATATTATTTATTTGATAATGCTTCCCATGTCATTTAAAAGATCAAATAATTCTAACTATGTTAATATTTTTCTTTTATAAAGAGGAAGAACAAATCCTTTGAGGTGTTTCAGGGCCCTCTGGAACACCCCAAAATTATTCTTAGGTCATTAAGACTTTATTTAAAATCTGATTTTGGGAAGTTTGTTAAAAATATTAAATGTTTAAAAATAGTTGATAAAAAAGATCACAGATCATTAGGAAATAATATTTAATTATCCTCTTAACCAAATGATAATAAAAGATTTTAAAGACAAATAGATTACAATTATAAACAACATTTTAGTTCTTATTATTGAGAAGATTCTGTTTTCTTAAGGATCTGATTACATAAAATACAGACCTTTGTTTTTTATGCAACAAATTTTATAAAATCTTATCAGGAACAGACCAATGACAGGAAAAATGTCCTTTCGGTAGATGAAAGAACTTAAGTTTTAGCTTTATATAAACACACCATTGATAGTAAAGATTAATTAATTTTTAAAAATCCTCATCATAATAACTTAATGTTAGCCAGCTTAATTGTAAGAAATAGTATTTTCTCATCCTGTCTTCCCATTCTGAAATTACCAAGACAAAATTATTTTTATTTTCCTTAAGGAAAATATATCTCCATACCTTATACCATCTTTTATTAAAAACATATTAATTTCTCCTGGCTGGCATAGCTCAGTGGATTGAGCTCGGGCTGCGAACCAAAGCATCACAGGTTCGATTCCCAGTCAGGGCACATTCCTGGGTTGCAGGCCACGGACCCCAGCAACCGCACATTGATGTTTCTCTCTCTCTCTCTTTCTCCCTCCCTTCCCTCTCTAAAAAAAATAAATAAATAAAAATTAAAAAAAAATAATAAAAACCATTAATTTCTTCTATATTAGCTATAATTTTTAACCCTTAAAATCTTAATTTTAGTGACAACTAAAAATAAGCAATTTGCATTCTTTAGATTCATAAATTTATGAATACATTTCATTCCACATGATTATATAGCTCTGTAATAATGACCTGGAAGATGTTCATAGTACTATATGAAAAGGGTAGGTTATAAATAATATTATACTATGAAACCATTAAAAATATTTTAGGAGAAAAATCTGAAAAGTTCCACATCAAAATGATAAAAATTATGTTATATGTATTTTACCATAATAAAAACAACTGTAACAGTAGCTACTTCTGGATCCTATTTTTAAAAATTACTTATTTGTATTTTTTTAAGTTTTCTGGAATGGGTGTATATTTCTTTGCATCAAATCTAAGTAAATAAATGAAATAATGATTTAAACAAAGAGGAAAAAAATTAAGTCTGATGCTCTTTAAGGCAATCTGGTTCATTTCTGACTGCAAGCTTTCCCCTTTATATCCCCTGCTCCCACCACCCCACACACAAAGAGCTCGCCTTTCTGAGTCAGCTTATAAAACCCAGCCTTTAAGACAGCAGTCCCCAACCTTTTCAGCACCAGGGACCAGTTTTGTGGAAAACATGGCGAGGGGTGTGGTGCAGGGGATGGTTTCGGGGTGATTCAAATGCATTACATGCAAGCTCACCTCGTGCTGTGCAGCCAGGTCCCCAAGGGTACCTACCGGTCAGCTGCCCTGAGGTTGGGGACCTCTGCTTTGAGGCACCATTGGACTGGAAGCCAGGAGAGCCAAACTCTAATAGGGCTAGGAGCTAAGCTAGGAATGTAAAACAGGCTGAACCATTTCAAGACACTCTTAAAACATGCAAAAATGACCTTTAGCATTCCAGAAATAATTCAGGAAGTCAAGTCGTGGAAGAAAGTTTCAGTCTTAACAATGAAATCTGTGAAAGGTATAGGAAATACAAAACTTGAAAGATACCCTGCAAAGATTTCTTTTGGCTGACAACATTCAGTAGATTACGGCTGTTTCTGTGGTTATTTTTGTAGGTTAAGAGGAACCAAAAAAACGTATCTCAGTGGGTGTGTTAATTTCCTAAAGTTTATGGGACATTGCACCAGATTTGTCCTTGTTGCCATCTAACAATTCAAAGTCAACTCTACATCAGCCTTTCTAGACTGTGAAATTGCTTTGCAGCTTGGAAAGTTGCCATCCATTCGTGTTTCAGTCAAACAGGCTTTTTCCAGACCCCAGAACAAAATGTAGCCAGAAGCTCTGTTCTTTGTCAAGGAGGCAAATTGTAGCCCAGACTGAGCCAGAATTTTCCCTTCTTCCCTCAGAGAATAACCTTTATGTGTAGGGATCCTGGCTCTTCTTTACTTAGGGGATGGGACACAGCCCCAAGTTCTGTCCAGAAAGACCCCAATTGTCCCAGGGTTTCTGTAGTGTTTTTACTGTTGTCCAGGTTATATCTGGATCTCTGGATATCACATCTTCCTAATATCAGTGATTTCAATGTTTCATTCTTTCCTCTTCAGCCACTGCAGTTTAGTAAAAGACCGTATTTTGCCGAGTATAATGCGCATTCACATTTTTGGCCCAAACTTTCAGGAAAAAAAATCTTTTGATTTTTTAATTCAATATTTTATTTATTTACATTTAGAAACAAAGCCGATTATTGTATTCCAAGGTATTGTTTTACATACAGATATCGTGTTTGCTTTCTAGAGTTACACTTTTAATGCATAAGCATAAATAAAAGAATTAAAAACATTTATATAGATATGGAAGTAGTACTACCTATGTATAATGTACATCCTTATTTTTCCTTCAGAAATTTGGGCAGAAAAGTGCTCATTACATTCAGCAAAATACGGTGGGATAAATCGGCTCCATTTCCATTGTTGGAGACCCCAGACAATTAACCATTTGAGAAGCTGAGCATAAGTTAAAAATCTATGAACCCTCACAGGCTGCACCAAGTTTAACCCCTTGCACAGAAAGTTAAAACCAGAGTTGGTGGTACCTATTTTGTGATTAGATATGCTTTCCTTTGTTAAGGGTCAACTTACTCTCCTCTTAAGGCAGAGAATCCCACTTAGGAACCATTGAAACCATCCTGTTGACTACAAGGGGGGTAATTCTATTATTGTTCAGTATCTTGAATGTGGTGGTGGTTGCACAACTGTATATGGGTGTAAAACTATCAATGAAGAAGCCTGATTTTTACTGTACATAAATTATACCTTGATTAATAACATCAACAATTGGTTTAGTTATATGAAAAACGTGTACAATAAAACACTAAAGCAGGGAAAAATGGTTGCATCTATAAAGCTTATGTGTATATATATAAATAATGAGGAGAAAATCAGGAGAATTTAAAACTGCATTTTGTTGAATGAGGAGATAATTTTCCCTTTTAAAAATTTCTCTGTAATTGATGCTATGAGTTTTGGAGCTGTAAATATGTTTTATTTTTTATTTTTATTTTTCTACACACTTCTTTTTTAAAATTTTTATTGAATTTATGGGAGTGACATTGGTTAATAAAATTTTATAGATTTCAGGTGTACAATTCTAAATACATCATCTGTATATTGTATTGTGTGTTCACCACCCCAAGTCAAGATTCCTTCCACCACCATTTATCCTCTCTACCCCTCTTCTACCTCCTGCCACCCGTTTCCTCCAGTAATCACCATACTCTTGTCTGTGTCTATGAGGTTTTTCTTTCCTTTTTCTTTTTTTGCTTATTCCCTTCACTTTTTTCACCTAGCTCCCCAAACCCCACTCCTCTGACAGTTGTCAGTCTGTTCTCTTTGTCTATGAGTGTTCTATTTTGCTAGTTTATTTTGTTCCTTAGGCTCCTATAAGTGAAATCATATAATACTTGTCTTTCTCTGAATGGTGTATTTCCCTTGGCATAATATGATCCAGGGACATCCATGCAGTCTCAAAAGTTAAGATTTCCTTCCTTTTTATGCTCAAGTAGCATCCATTGTGTAAATGTACCATAGCTTTTTTACCCACTCATTTACTGATGGGCACTTGGGCTGTTTCCAAATCTTGGCTGTTGTAAACAATGCTGCAGTAAGCACAGGGGTGCATATACCCTTTAGCATTATTAGTGTTTTAGGTTTCTTAGGATATACTCTCAGCAATGGGATTGCTGGGTCAAAATGCAGTTCCATTTTTAATTTTTTGAGGTAATTGCTTTCCACAGTGGCTGCACTAATTTGCATTTCTACCAACAGTACATGAGGGTTCCCTTTTCTGCACATCCTCACCAACACTTGTTGTTTATTGATTTATTGATGATAGCCATTCTTACAGGTGTGAGGTGATATTTTGTTGTGGTTTTAGTTTGCATGTGTCTGACAACTAGTGATGTTGAACATCTTTTCATATGTCTACTGGCTATCTGTATGTCCTCTTTTGAGAAGTGTCCATTGATGTCCTTTGCCACTTTTAAATTGAATTGTTTTTTTGGTGTTGACTGTATAAGTTCTTTATAAATTTGGGATATTAACTCCTTATCAGATGTATCATTGATGAATATGTTCTCTCATTCAGTGGGGTATTTTTCCAATTTGTTGATGGTTTCCTTTGCTGCGCACAACCTTTTTGCTTTAATGTAGTCCCATTTTTAAAATTTTTTCCTCTGTTTCCCTTGCGTGAGGAGATATATAAGAAAAAATATTACTAGAAGATAAGTCTGAGCTCTGGCTGGTATGGATCAGTGGATTGAGTGCCAGCCTGGGAACAAAAGGGTAGCCAGTTTGATTCCCAGTCAGGGCACATGCCTTGGTTGCAGGCTATGTACACAGTAAGGGGAGCGCAAGAGGCAACCACACACTGATGTTTCTTTCCCTCTCTTTCTCCTTCTCTTCCCCTCTCTCTAAAAATAAATTTTAAAACAAACTTAAAAAAAAAGATATGTCTGAAATTTTACTGCCTGTTTTCTTTTCGGATTTTTATGGTTTCAAGTGTAACATTTAAGTCTTTTATCAATTTTGAGTTTATTCTTGTGTGTGGTTTAAGAAGGTGGTCTGGTTTTGTTTTTTTGGCACATACCTGTCCAATTTTCCCACACCATTTATTGAATGTACTGTTTTAACCTCATTGCATGTTCTTACTTCTTTTGTCAAATATTAATTCACTGTAAAGATGTGGGCTTATTTCTGGGCTCTCTATTCTGTTCCATTAATGTATGTTTTTATGCCGTATCATGCTGTTTGATTATTATGGTCTTGTAGTGTAGTTTGATATCAGATAGCACAATTTTCCAACTTTGTTCTTCTTTCTCAAGATTGTTGAGGCTATCCCAGGCCTTTTGTGGTTTCATGTATGTTTTTGGAATATTCTAATTCTGTGAAATATGCCATTGGTATCTTGATAGGTATTGTGTTGACCCTTTAAATTGCTTTTAAAGGTAGTATGGACATTTTAATGATGTTAATTTTTCCTGTCCATGAACACGGTATATGCTTCCACTTATTTGTACCTTTTTCAGTTTATTTCCTTAGTGTCTTATAATTTTGTGAATGCAAGTCTTTTACAGCCTTGGTTAAATTTACTCCTTGGTACTTCTGTTTTGACACAATTATGAATGGGATTATTTTCTTAACTTCCTTTTCTGATTATTAATTATTGGTTTAAAAAATGCAACTGATTTCTGGATACTTATTTTGTATCCCACTACTTTACTGAATTCATTTTTCAGTTTTCGTAGTTTATTGGTGGAGTAGTTACAGTTCTATGTAGAGTATCATGTCATCTATTGTATTTTTTAAAACTTAGATGAGTGTTTATTAAAATTTGTTGATCTGTACACTTAAAATTAGTTCAGTTTGTGCACTTTTAAAAGAAGGCTTAAAGTTCTGGCTGGTGGTCACAAGAGTGTATAATCAAATTAAAAAATACTCATCCATTAAAATTTTGTGCAGTCTTCCATTTGTTATATCTTAATAAGAAAAATACATAAATTGAAACTCTGTGCTGGCTCTGTCGTGGACTAGCGGCCAAAGCAGGCAGAATGTGTTCACTGACCCCAGAAAGGCTCCAGGACCACAGCAGATCCCCACAGGACCTGCTTCCGCGTGGCCTTCGGTCAGGGTGCTTACGTCTCTCTCCGCCGGTTTTAAGATCCTGAACTAAGGCGCATAGCTCCTAGGTATCAGAGGTCTTCCAGCCCATGGGATAAAGCCATTGGCAGCCCTACTCCCCCGGCCCTAGAACCCGGTGGAAAATCAAGGCCTCGAGCCATCCCGCCACTCCACTCCTCACAGGCCGTACTGACGTCACCGCCCCGCCTCCCGGCCTCGCGCCGCCGTTCCCGCCCCGCCCCTTTTCCCGGCGAGCACCGCGGTGAAGTCCCTCGCTCTTGGCTTCAGCCTGTCGCCCCAAGATGGCGGACACAATGAACCGATATCGCGCCGGTTGCCCGTGAGCCTACCGTGAGGAGAAAGGGTCGGCAAGGCTTTCACAGTCTAGGCAGGAGAACGTTGCACGAACAGGAGGAGGGAGAGGAGAAGGCGGCCCGACTGTCGGCCGCTCTCTGTTCGCCGCCAGTGCGGCACCCGCTCCTTCTGGGTCGGCCCCTCGGCAGCCCGCCCGCTCGCTCGCCCGCTCCTCGCGGGGCCCCGCCCCGGCCCTGCTCCGTTGCTGCCTCCTCCAGCAGCCGCCGCCATGAAGCTGACAGACGGCGTGCTGCGGAGCTTTCGCGTCGCCAAGGTGTTCCGTGAGAACTCGGACAAGATTAACTGCTTCGACTTCAGCCCTAACGGCGAGACGGTCATCTCAAGCAGCGACGACGACTCCATCGTGCTCTATGATTGCCAGGAGGGCAAGTGAGTGCGGCGGTGGCCCTGGGCCGGGATCTGAGTTCCTCCCTCCCTCTCGTGGTTCGCCCCGCGGCCGGCCCGCCGCCTCGACTCCTGCCCCCGCCTTTTTTGCACTGGCTCCTGCCAAGGCCGCTTCCACTCCGAAGCCGTCCCGGAGACCTTTTCTTTTCTTTTTAAAAATACAGTAATGGTAGTATTATTTTGTATGCCTTCGGTCTCTCCAGAGAGCGCTGGTGCATCTCTTGCCAAACCCCACCTTGACCTTGACCTTTAAGCGTCGGGTTTGCCCACCCCCTCCCCAGGAGGTAGCTTTTCCGCCCCTCGTACTCTATCTGAGGTGGCTGTCGGCAGAGCCTCCAGCGCTGAACCGCGGAGGCTGCTCCTCCCTCATCCAACAGCTCTCTGTGCCCTCTGGTAGGTGACCTCGATTCAGCCTGGCACTCTGCCCATCCCCTGCCCCTCAGCTTCCCGCGGCCTTTCTGCCGGAGGGCCGCGTGGGTTGCAATTCTTAGGATTTATTTGATGTGTTTCTTTGGGCCCCGTGTCCTTTCGTTTCTGTTCCAAATTATGTTCTTACTCCTAAACACGCGACGACCCCGCTTATAAGTGAACTTTTTAGCAACATCTGAAACTTTTCCTTTTTGCCAGACACAAACGAATTTGGCTGTCCCATTCCGACCTGAATGTGAACCTCCCATTAGAACAAAGAAAACACCGTATAACAATTTCGTGTTTCCTCTTATGCTTAAAAAAATTACACTTGTTGGTCTACTTGGAATTATCAAAATTCCGAGTCTAGTCTGATCGTGAAATTTCTACGTTGTCCCAAGTCCTCTGGAGACCCACCACACCTGCATCTCTGCAAAATCTTGTAAGCATAGAATTTTTCGCCTTTTCCCCTGGGGACCTTGTCAGCTTCACCTCACTCCTGTAGACTTGCTTTCTTTAAATCCTTGCTAAATTGTGAGTTTCTTTGGAGCAGAAACTGGTTTACGCTAAATTTGATTTCCCTCCAGCCACCTTTTCCAAGCAGCCTTTCAGATGTTAGGTTTTGTCAGACTTCATTTTGTTGCCTAGTTCCAGATCTTATTTTTGAATCTTTGGGTTTTTCCTTTATCTGCTCCAACTGTCCTTTTTGCGTTTAAAAAAGCTGATGTCTTCTATAAACTTTCTTTTGGAACTTGTCTCCTTGTTTGTGATTCTGTTTTGGTCTGAGCCATAATGTTCTCATTTTTTTCCTCCACTGGGGCTATGGAAGAGTATTATGTAACTGGCTCTGGATCTGCCTGCAGTATGTGGGAGGGTTGCCTGTAGTGGTGGTCCTGAGGGAAGAGAATTTGTTAGTTGGATCGATGCTGAGTTACTTGAGTCAATTTAATTGTTAGTGTATGGTTTGCTCTCCACATCTGGCTACTTTAATCAGCTTAGAGGAGAGAGTGACATATAAAGCTCTGGAACTAGAAGTAGTTTGAGGCTGGCTGACTTGAAATGTTCAGTGCTTGTACACAGATTAGAACCTCTCCCTGGAACCTGAGGATGGATATGTATAGCCTCATTCAAAGGAAATAAAAGCTGTGATAGTATTTCTTCCTAGTTTGTCTCGTAATTTCCACTTGTTGGAAGGGATAACAGTGACTTTAAATCCTGTCTTGTTAAAAGTAAAAAGTTAATTTTAAATTATGACATACTGTCATTTATTCACTTATGTAGCATCGTTACGTAATTATAAATTTACAGAAAAGTTTAGTGTTCCAAAGAACTCCCATATGGTAAAATAATTGGCTACATTTTGCCCCATTTGCTTATTCTCTATGTACATATTTATACATATGCATTTTCTCTGTTTTTTTTTTTTTACATACCCATTTTTTCTAAAAGTTGAAGATATCAGGCCCCTTTATCCCTAAACATAGATCCCTACAACATGGTTGTTTTATGCATGAAGACATTCTCTTATGTGAGTATAACCAAAGCACAGTTATACAGAGTTGGAAATTTAATATTGATATAATAATGTAGGGCATGCTTTAATTTTTTTCCCTTATCAAATAATTTTGATCTTGTTTTATTGTGACCTGTGGCAGGAGAGTGGTCTCATAGTTGGGAGACCTTGGTTCTAGTTTGGCTTTGTGACCAGGTGTGTGACATTGGTCAAATCACTTCTCTGGATATTAGATGATCTCTTATCCTCTAGGAGTCCGTGGTCCTGAGTGGTAATGTGAAGAAAAAATTTGCCACTGGTGTAGGTCAAACCAATATTGGAAGAAAAGTCATTTCCTTGTAAGGCATAGTATCTTTATTAGCTGGTACTAATGATAGAATTTGGGAGTTTGAAATGGCTAAAATAATATTCTTAATGTTTTCTAGTTGTTTTCTAGTTTACTATTCACTTAAACTTTCTTTATAATGGAGTTTATCCATTGAGAGATTTTTTAAGTTGATAATATGAAGGATAATATCTGTGGTAGGAGATGCAAATTATTCCAAGAAAAGGCTTTAATATTATTTATTCATACTTGATTACCAGAATCATAGTTGGTAGAAAGAAGCTTATTAAAATATTTGTGAAAAAATGTTCTAGGGCTTTGCAAAGATCCTCTGAAATGGATGCAATATATTAGAAACTTGCTTTCAAACTAGGAAATGATATGTGGTAAAAGATTCCTTTTATTAACAAAAACCCAGGTTAGTGTTACTGATAAATTTGAGAAAACAGGCTATATTTAAGTGGAGCTGAAAATATTCCTTACACCATATACACTTTAACATTGGCTCTTTAGGCTTTTCTGTTGTAGATAGACTGAAAGACTGGAATAAGTAAGCTTCTTTCACTGGTAGAGGCAAAGTTAATTTGAGAGCAAGCATATATACATGCTCATACTCATTTACTTACTGGTTACCACCATACAGTAGGTAACTAACCCCAATGTACAACCCTGGTCAAAAGACTCTGCTAGGTAGCCTCTGAGCTGAACTGTTTAGTAGTAATGGTAGGAATGTGGAAAATCCAGTGTATTTGGAATGAGAAGTCTTGTTTGGAAATAGGTTTTATGTAGGAAAACCCTTAACCTCACTGACATTAACAAATATTGAAAATACAAATAATTGAATTCTTAAAGCTACCAGAGTCATCTGATTGTTTAGCATCTACGTGCCAAGATGATTTTGCATTGATGACGCAGTGAACTTCATAAATTGGAACTCTTGGCGAATACTGGTAAGAAATTTATGAAATCCGCCTACACCTAAGTGTAGAACAGGGGTGTTAAACTCATTTTCACCAGGGGCCACATCAGCCTTGAGGCTGTCTTCAAAGGTCAAATGTAATTTCAACTCCTTAATAGTTAAAGAATTACATTTATACAGTCCTAAAATTGTTTCATTCCTTTGAAGCAACTGCAAGCCTGATGTGGTCCCTGGTGAAAATGAGTTTGACACCTGTGGTGTAGAACATTATGAAGTTTTTGGTTAATGATTTTGCTGAGTAAGGTTTGAGCTTGATTTTCAAGCTTCTATAGAGGAAGACATTTAAGGAACTTCAATGAATGGATTGATGTCCTCTAGCTTGGAAATACGTGATTTTACATTAAAGTAAAAAGAAAACACCCAATGACTAGTTTTGCTAGGGAGAGTTAGGCTTGCCTTTCAAAAGGCTCAGTAATTGCTTTTGACTGTAGGATAGGGAGAATGGATAGCCTCTGCAACAGCAGATTATATTAGGAATGGTAATCAGTAAGTTCTGGTCTCACTGGTTTGATGTATTTCCATATCCCTCTTGGTCATCAGGATGACTTGTGTTGTTTTGTGTGCCTTTCTTCTCAAATACATGCACTGTTTCTCAAAGCTGACTTTTGAACATTGTAGTAAAGACTGAATTGAGCCCTCAGATTTATTCTACATCCTAACCATGGCATTTGGTGTTTAGAGGTTAAAGGCTGTTGCACTTGATTGATGCCATTTGTTTTCTTCCTTTTTGGAAGAAATTCTGTGTTCCCCCCCCCCCCCCCCAGTGTTAGAGCTTACCAAGAATCCTCACCCTTGCCACATCATTCAAATGCTTTTCTCTTTATGAAAATCCCAGATTTTTCTGATGGAGGATTTTGATGGTTTTCTTTCTGTGTCCATTTCCTTATTAGACCAAAGAGAACCCTGTACAGTAAGAAATATGGCGTGGACCTCATCAGATACACTCATGCAGCAAACACAGTCGTTTACAGCTCTAACAAAATAGACGGTAAGCAAGCCCTCTTTTTAGGAGTTACAGTCATGGTTTCCTTCATTGAATAATAGTTCACAGAATCTTTGTGACTACTTCTGTTTTGGTTATAGTTACTTTAAGTTAAATATTTTCCTATGATGTTAGCCATGCTAACATTGTTATGACTGAAAAGATGCTGGAGGCAAGCCACTAGTGCCTTTGAAGGACTCGAAACTGAGTATGAAAGGTCTTCTTCAGTTTAGAGTGGAAAGTGGAAATAGGAAGCAACAAATATGTAGTTATGGTTTGTACTTCTTGAAACTTAAAAGACTATTTTTAGAACAAATAAAAGGAAAGAGGTAAACAATAGTATCTCCTGTTCAAAATACTGAGGTTTGAGAAAAGTTTTCACAAATACTTGAACTTTGATAGTTTAGGGGATGTTTGAAGAGTTTTGGTATATGCCAGTCTTTTATGATCTGTGTCATAAAGGACAGTATACTGACCTTGGTTATTTTTGATTATGGGGACATTCTTTAATCTGAATTTTATCCTTTTTCCTTTTAAGTAAAGCTAATGTCTTTGAAGAGTAAAGAGTTATTTTTAGAAATTAAACTTGTGACTTTCTTTCTCTAATAAATGGTCTCTGTTTTTAACCTGCATTTCACCTGGGATAAAACAATCACACTTATTTTCATGTTAGGACTCCTTTTAAAAAAATTTAACTTAATCTCACTGATTTATTGATTGTTTCACTTTTTTGCGGTAAGATTTTCCTAATGTCATTCAACAAAGATTGCTTAGACTGCTATTTTGGCTATGCCTGGCTCAGCTGATGGGCAGGAATGTTTTTTTTTCAATGAGACTTTTCTGCCTGCACTTGACTTTGAGTAAGTATATTATTTCTACTTTTCATGCCTCTGTTTCAGAAGTAGTTTTCTAAGTTACCATGCATTTGATGCTTTTGGACAAGAACATAAAACACTAGGTTCCTGAGGAACCATATCTGTTTGAGCATCTGCATGACTGGTATATTTCTTTTGTTGGGGTGTTTATTGGGTGATTGAGGATTGTCCAAATATGGTTCAAGAAGAGGCAATTGTGTGGCACTTGCAGCTTTGCTGCCAGGCCTCTGCTGTGAGGATGTTGCCTTTCCTGTCTCGAGTGCATCCTGAAGAGTTCTTCCAACGCTTCGTTTCCTTTTGCCTGATTCCAGGCTGAGGTAGTAGTTTGTACAGTTTGAGGGTCTATGATACCACCCGGTACAGGAGATAACTGTACAGGCCACTGCCTTGCCAGGAACAGCGCGCCAGCTACCGAGTGGGGCGGAGAGGATGGCGACGCCCTGCTCATCTCTGGGAAACCAGGTAATGGGGAGGAAGCCTTTTTGCTGCTTAGGGCAGGTGAGTAGCTCCTAGCAATGGAACAACTAGAAAGATTTTATAGTTGTTATTCGAGAACTCTGAAGATGTATTCAAGGAAAACCATGTAGAGTTCAGTTTTGGAACAACCTTCTCCCAGGTTAAATGTCCTCTTATTAGAAAGTGAACTACTGGGGTGACTTGGTGCTTCAGTTTCTTTGTTCTTATGTTCTTTTTGCCTCCAGAATGTTCTTTATGCTTTCCTTTTTGTATTTTGTCATCATTTCCTGTTACCCCTTTCTCAATAATTGTTCCTTGTTCATAGGTTACTTTTCCACATCTGTTCTTTATGGCATTTCATTTCCCTCACACCAGTATTTTTTGTTTATTTTTTTCAGATGGAATCATTTGGTTTTTAAGAGTGTCTTATTTTACCCAAGCACAGATCTCTACAATTATTCCTTTCCTTGATATAGTCAAAACCTCACTGTTACGATTTGTTGGTATAGTTCATGAGTTTTGTTTTGAAATCTCGAGTTTTTGTTAAAAGTTTTCATTTATTTATTTTTAGAGAGAGGGGAAAGGAAGGAGAAAGAGAGGGAGAGAAACATCAATGTGTGGTTGCCTCTTGCGTTCCCCCTATTGGGGACCTGGCCCACAACCCAGGCATGTGCCCTGGGAATTGAACCTGTGACCCGTTAGTTCTTCTTAGCCATTCCAACAAGGGCTGTTGAGATCTTTTAAACCCAAGTTTTCTCACTTCTTTTGGCCACATTATTTTTAACTCACTGCTCTGATGCACAAGGGACCAGTGGGTAGTTGGTTAGTTAGAAAGGAAGTAGAATATTCTCTTTCCATTTTGTTTAGTTTCATTGTAAATTGTATGTCCAGTTAACATTCAGGTGAGGTCATTGGTCTGTAGGCTGTCACTTAAGAACTCTGCTGTTGAATTATGTCAGATTTGTAGTACCTTCTCTTCAGCTGTGGAAGGAATCATTTACTATTTATTCACACTTTGCTTGGGTTATGGACAACAATGAATTCTTTGACCTTATTTTTTCAACATGAAAATGTAAAGTAAATTTCTTTAAAAATAGTGGGGTATCATCATGCCTTATTTGTCTTCTTACAGATACTATTCGGTACCTGTCCTTGCATGACAACAAATACATCAGATATTTTCCTGGACATAGCAAAAGGTAAGACCCAAGTGTTGCAGAAGTAGATAGTTCTTTTATCCCTGAGATTCCAGACAATAGAAGAATAGAGAGATTTTATCAGTGAACTAAAGCATTCCTCACTGCTCTTTGGAATTCCTCTTAGTCTTTTGTTAACCCCCACCTAGTCAGCTCTTGATTAACAGGTTGTGGAGGCAGGGGTAGGACTTCATACATAAACTGAAACCACAATTAAAACATAATTAGGATAAAAGATCAATTTAACACATTCAGTGGAGACTTCCGGCCAAGATGGAGGCGTAGGTAGACACACTGTGCCTCCTTGCACAATCAAAATAAGGACAACAAAAATTTAGAAGCAAAATAACAACCAGTACTGACAGAAAATTGAACTGTATGGAAGTCCAACAACCAAGGAGTTAAAGTAGGCACCTTCATCTAGACTGGTAGGAGGGGTGGAGGGGGGCGGCCAGGCAGAGGGGGTCATGGCAAAAAAACAAAAAACAAACAAACAAACAAAAAAAACGGTGGCTGACGGAAACCGGGCACAAAGGCGGCAGCAGGTAGATCCAGTGAGGCGGTGGATTATGGAGCGGCTTGGTGCGCAAGGTGGCTTGCAGAACGAGGTGATCCCACATTCTTGCAGAGATAAACCAGGTGAAACTGGGGAGTGAGACAGACTGCTTAACCCAGGGCTGCAGTGTGAGGAAACAAAGCTTCAAAACATAGATTGAAAATACCTGTGGGGGTTGAGGTGCTGGGAGAGACTCCCAGCCTCACAGGAGAGTTTGTTGGAGAGACCCACAGGATCCTAGAACGTACACAAACCCACCCACCCGAGAATCAGCACCAGAAGGGTCCAATTTGCTTGGGGGAAGCTGGGGGAAGTGACTGAAATCCGGCAGGGAGCTGACCAAGTGCCATTGTTCCCTCTTAGACCCCTCCCCCACATGCAGCATCACAACCCAGCAACTTGGTTGCCCCACCTAGGTGAACACCTAAAGCTCCGCCCCTCATGTAACAGGTGTGTCAAGAAAAAAAAAATGGCCCAAATGAAAGAACAGACCAAAGCTCCAGAAAAAATACAATTAAGCGACGAAGAGATCGCCAATCTATTAGATGCACAGTTCAAAGTACTGGTAATCAGGATGCTCACAGAATTGGCTGAATTTGGTCACAAATAAGATGAAAAAATGAAGGCTATGCTAAGTGAAATAAAGGAAAATGTTCCCACCAATAGTGATGGGAAGGAAACTGGGACCTCAAATCAATGGAGTGGACCAGAAGGAAGAAAGAAACAAGCATGCAGAAAAGAATGAAGAAATAAGAATTCAAAAAAATGAGAGGGTTAGGAACCTTCAGGACATCTTTAAATATGCCAACCTCTGAATTATAGGGGTACCAGAAGGAGGAGAGGAAGAACACAAGTGGAAAAGTTATTTGAACAAATAATAAAGGAAAACTTCCTTATTCTGGCAAAGGAAATAGACTTCCAGGAAGTCCAGGAAGCTCAGAGAGTCCCAAACAAGTTGGACCCAAGAAGGAACACACCAAGGCACATCATAATTACATTAGCCAAGATTAAAGAGAAGGAGAGAATCTTAAAAGCAGCAAGAGAAAAGGAGAGAGTTACCTACAAAGGAGGTCCCATAAGACTGTGAGCTGATTTCTCTAAAGATATCTTACAGGCAAGAAGGGGCTGGAAGGAAGTATTCCAAGTCATGAAAGGCAAGGACCTACATCCAAGATTGCTCTATCCAGCAAAGCTTTCATTTATAATGGAAGGGCAGATAAAGTGCTTCTCAGACAAGGTCAAGTTCAAGGAGTTCAGCATCACCAAGCCCTTATTATATGAAATGTTAAAGGGACTTATCTAAGAAAAAGAAGATACAAAACATGTATGGTAAAATGACAACAAGCTCACAATTATTAACAACCATACCTCAAACAAAAATAAAAACGAACTAAGCAAACTGGAATAGGAACAGAACCACAGAAATGGAGATCACATGGAGGGTTATCAACAGGGGAGTGGGAGGAGGAGAGAGGGGAAAAAGGTACAGAGAATAAGTAGCATAGATTCTAAGTAGGAAATAGACATGGGGAAGGTAAGAATAGTATGGGAAATGTAGAAGCTAAAGAACTTATGACACATGGACATGGACTAAAGTGGGGGAATGTGGGTGGGAGAGGGTGTGCAGGGTGGAGGGGAGTGAAGGGAAAATGGGACAACTGTAGTAGCATGATCAATAAAGTATATTAAAAAGATATTCAGTAGAAACCTATGTAGTAAAAAATAAGTTAGCATTTAGGAACCATAAATATCAGCTGTCTCTTAATGAAAGGCTCTTGTACATATGTGAGGTCTTCTGGTACAGGTGGCCCCCATTTCATCATGTTCCTGCTCTGCACAAACATTCTATGTGAGGATCATAATGATGATGCAAAAAAAGTTAATAATTGTCCTTTATGACTTTCGAAAGTCAAGAAGCTTGTTTCCTTATTCTATTTTGTAATGTAGGTTGCTTCTCTCTGTCTCTTACCCCAATTTCTACATTGTTTTTTTCTCTGTAGTTTTTCAACTTTTGTTTGAAAGTTAAACACATTTTCCCTCGGATGATATTTTAATCACTGGGAGGTGGGTATTTCTTCCTGCTTTTATTTGCAAATGTACAGAAACTGAGTAAGGCTTAGCGTGGTAGAGAGCCCTGACAGGACGTGGACCAACAGCCAGGCTGTATTTCTGATTGGTCAGGGTCTTTCTGTGTTGCTAAAGGTAAGAGGTGGCAGCTATTGGTTACTGTATTTTCAGACAAAGAACGGCATGTGGCAGGTAGATGTTTCTGCTTGTTTGTAATTAAATTAATGTTCACAAATGTACTGTCTATACTTGAGTTGATTGCAGTCAGAATTCTTGCCAGTCTTCCCAATTATCCAACCTCTTGATCTCCTGATTCTTAGTAGATGACTTCACCCTTCTTTTTTTTTTTTTTTTAAGGTCTTACTTATTTATTTTATAGAGAGGGGAAGGGAGGGAGAAAGAGGAAGAGAAACATTAATGTGTGGTTGCCTTTCGTGCACCCCACACTGGGGACCTGGCCTGCAACCCAGGCATGTGCCCTGACTGGAAATCAAATCAGCGACCCTTTGGTTTGCAGGCCGGTGCCAAATCCACTGAGCCACACCAGCCAGGGCTTTTGTTGTTTTTTTCCCTCCCTCCCTCCCTCCCTTCCCTCCCTCCC
>PVIA01017002.1:0-16986 GCA_004024845.1 Tonatia bakeri | reverse complement strand
AAAATAAGCTAATCATTTTTTCTAAAAAAAAAAAAAAAAAAGGCCCTGGCTGGAGTAGCTCAGTGGATTGAGTGCAGGCTGTGAACCAAGGCATCACAGGTTCTATTCCCAGTCAGGGCACACGCCTGGATTGCAGGCCACGGCCCCCAGCAACTGCACATTGATGTTTCTCTCTCTCTCTCTTTCTCCCTCTTTTCCCTCTCTAAAAATAAATAAAATCTTTTTAAAAAGGCAGACAAAAGGCCGGGGATGGACTACAACAAGGTGGATGCTTCACTGTGGACCAAGTCTCTAAAAAGGGGTTGGCACAAGCCGAGACTACAGCTGAGCTGACAGGTAAGCACACAGGGATGAGGGGGAAGTGCAGCTGAGGGGAGTGAGAGTGGAGCGCTGGTTTTCACTGGCCAGGGAGCCAATCTTACCTAGCAAAGTTTGGCAGAGAGAATATATTTGAAAAGCTTTATTATGGGCTATATGTTGAAGTAAATATTTTCCATGAAAAGATCATTTAAAACTATATGATTAACTGCTCACAAAAAGAAAATACTGTTCTAATTGTAATGGTTTTACTCCTTAAGAAACAAATTGTGGTTTTCACTGACACAGATTCTTCAAAGTGCAGGTTCTTATTTTTGGTGTGTACAGGCAAAGTTTGCTGGGGGAAATCAAAATGCCCATCAATTGAAAAAGGTACTCAGATTCCTCTTACTCAAACTTTCTCTATGGAAATTCCCTTCATCCCTTCAAGAAAAAAGATAGAAATTTGGGCAAATTATTGTTGGATGAAGCCTTAAGACAAAAATCATAGAATGTATAAAATAAAAACAACTGAAATCAGCATTGTTTATTTAGGAAGCAACTTCCTTTTGAACAGTTCTTTCATTAAAGCCTCTTTCACATCTTTATTCCTAAGACTGTAGATCACGGGGTTCAACATGGGGATTACCGTAGTATAAAACACAGCCACCATTTTCCCCTGCTCCACGGACTCTTCTGACGGGGGTCTGAGATACATGAAGAAAAGAGCTGTATAGAATATGGTGACAGCTGTCAGGTGGGAGCCACAGGTAGAGAAAGCTTTGCGCCTGCCTTCTGAAGAAGGGATCTTTAACGTGGCAGGAAGTATGTAGATATAAGAAATGAGGATGACAAGGAGAGAATAGGTGAAGTTGAAACCAGCCACAACAAACATTGACAGCTCTTTGTTGGTGGTGTCAGAGCAAGCCAGTTTAATCAGGGGGGGGTCAGCACAGTAGAAGTGATTGATTTCATTGGAGCCACAAAAGACAAGGCCGTAGGTCCACATGGTCTCCATCAACCCCGTGAGCGCTCCATACACATAAGGCACCGTGATGAGGGATGTGCACACCCTCTTGGACATTTTGAGGCCATAAAGCAGAGGGTTGCAGATGGCCATGTACCTGTCAAAGGCCATCACAGCCAGGATATAGATCTCCACATGGACCAAGGCTATAAAAAGGTAGCACTGCACCAGACAAGCAGGATAGGAAATGGTTTTCTTCTCTGACAAGAAAATCTCCAGCATCTTCGGGGTCACGTTGGAAGAGAAGCACAGGTCCACGAAGGACAAGTGGCTCAGGAAAAAGTACATGGGTGTGTGGAGCCGGGCATTGACCTGGATGAGGACAATCATGCCCAGATTCCCTGCCACTGTGGCCACATAAATGGCCAGAAACAGCAGGAAGAGGAGAATCTGCAGGTCCAGGCGATCAGTCAGTCCAAGGAGAATGAACTCAGTCACGGAGGTGAAGTTTCTTCCCATTGTTTTCTTCAATGGGAAGTGAGAACTTTGGATTAGTTCAGAATTTTTTCTGTGGAAAAACAATTCATATTTTCTCAGGGGTGTCCTTTTCTATGCATTTTTTCCTTTCTTTTCTATGATTAGTTTTCCTCTGGAGACACTAGAAAGAGTTTAATTAAAACAGAATCTAATCAAATGTTACCAAAACCATTCAAAGTAGCTCTGGGTCTCAGTCAACAGTCAGCTTCAATTTTTATTTTTATTTTTACTAATCGATCTCTTATTTCTCTTGTTTATGTATCTTTGTGATATCTGTCACTCCATTCTTACCTATATCTTTTCTTACTTTTTCTATTTTCAGCTTTTTACTTAAGCCTACATTAAATTTTTATTCTAGATTTTGCCACTCAGTGGCAATAATCACACAAATACCACTTATCTAAATAAATGTACCAAACACCTTAATTAGAAATTGAAAACCTTGTAGCAGAAGTCCTTTTCCTGATAACGATTCTTATAGGTCTTACCACACAAAATCTCTTAGGTTTTCTGTCAGAGAGCACTAAGTGACACTGTTAATTGATTCTTTGTAGAAAATGAAAAGTCTGTACTTCCTGTTTTAGATTGACTTGATGCTATTTGGGGGAAGACACTGAAAAAAGGAGAATCCTTTAAAAAGAATGAACAATTATAAATCTGTCACCATGAATAGGAATCAATATAAAGTGCAGGAAAACTTTCAGAAATTCCTCTAACATTTTCCCAATAATTCCATAAACCTTGGAGAAGCTAATTGTTCAGCCCATCAGGCCTGAATTAGACCTTGACCATGACTTAGTCAAGCATATTCATCTCTACTTATAAAAACATTAAAGAGCACAGTGTTCCCACAAGCCTCTGGGAAGTGAGGGGTCTGGGCCAGAACATCCCCTGTACCCACACAATTTCTTGCTTCTTGGATCCAGAGCTAGTCTCTTAAAGACCACGCTTAAAAAAAAAAGGGAAACCCATAGTAAAGAAATCAAAATGACCAGAAATGGCCCTTTTCTTTGCTTACTTTCAGACTAGATTTACTACAACAAAAGAGCAAGTTCCAGCCATGAGAAGGTGAAGAAAGAGTGTGGTTTTGTACAACAGGCAGTGTTTTCCACCCCTTTACACCAGAGGCTTGGCCTCCCCTTCCCCTGTTCTGCTTCCTAAGGCTATGATATGGGAGTAGTGCTGAGCTACCCTGGATCCGTGGATGAGATAGCAGAAAAGTGAGTTAATAAGTTGAAACTCCTAAAACTGTGGCAGCGCTGAAATGACATATCCCCTCAGGGTTGGATGTAGATGGTAATTGAACTCTAAATTGTTTAACTAGTATTTTATTTTACGGTTGCATGATTTAAAGGTATTATTCAACTAATAACAAACCTCTAGGATCAGTACTCAAGATACTATATGGGTGATTGCTACATAAGATATAATTATACGAGTGATAATTGTTATTTTGAATTTAATTAATCCCTCATAGGTTATGCCCAAGGACCATGCTGTAACTTAAAAATTGTTATGATAATTTTTAATCCTAGATAATCCCAATTTCCACCTTTTGAGACATTTTAAAATCATCTTAAACTTCCTATTCATTTTTTCCATGCCATTTAGAAATCCAAAATCACAAATACATACATACACTCACTGCAATTCTATGGAATGTAGCTGGAAGGTAATATTTGTTGCAAAAGAATAAAATAATTACATTTAAATATTGAACACGTGTATTTTCTAAATTCCCCTCATGTACCCTAACCACAGAGGATTTTTTAAATTTTTTTAAAGATTTTGTTTATTTCTTTTTAGAGAGGGGAAGGGAAGGAAAATGAAAGGGAGCAAAACATCAAAGAGAGGTTGCCTGTCCCACGCCCCCTGCTGGGGACCTGCCTGCAACCCAGGCCTGTGCCCCAGACTGGGGTTCCCTTGGTTCACATTCCAGGGAGCCAATGAGCCCCTCCACCAACTGAGCCACACCGGCCGGGGCACAGAGGACTTTTCCACGGGCTGCTTTATAGTACTTAATCCCCAGCTTCACATCTTTGGTTTTTCTTATTTCTCCCCCATCCTCTTTCTTATCTCCTGAAATGACTTCAAGAACTCCCTATTTTTCTCTCTGCATATCACTCTGAGCATCTGACCTTCCCTTCACTGTGTGTGCATATATTTTCATGTGGGTAGTGGGGTGTCCCACTATCCTCTTCTCCTCTCCTACCAGAGAACACTGAAACATATTGTACCCGTATATGTGTTCATGCCCTAGTCTTAGATCCTGCCTTCCTTAATGATGCTCTACCAAGGTATATTTGTGCTTTAAAAAATTAAAAAAAAAATAATTTTGTGTTAAAATGCTTCTGGTAACATGAATACTGGAATTTTTCTCACAATATCAACCATGGGTTTTGGAACTAAGCCGATCTGACATGAAAAATTATGACCGTGCTGCCTATTAACTCTACAATTGGAGAAAATGTAACCCTCATGAGCTTCTGTGTTCTCATTTGGAAAATGTTGTACCAATGGTTTCCTCTAAGGATTTTAAAAGTTGTAATGCATGTAACTATCTGTAATCATGTGTGAAGCATACAAGGCCATCACAAGAAATTTTTTGTTTCTACATCTCCTTTCTTTAAGATTTAGAAGAAATAAAAATTCTGGAATTATGAGCACTAATATTTCCCTTGTAATCAACCCTAATTATTGCTATGCATTTCTTTATTCTATCCATACACTTGTTCTTATCAAATAAGAAATTAATTCCAAGTATAAATAATACCACCATCCCTAGTCCTTCACACAAAATAGACACTCCTACCTGTAAAGTGGTGGGAAAATTCAGTGAGCCTTCAAATGTAATAAGTGAGGAATATCAGCACTTGTATTTGCTTATGATTGTTTCCTTTTCCCTATGGCATCTTGAAAACAACAAGATTAAGCAATCAATTCTGCCAATTAAAAGTTCCCTGAAGATAGCTCAGGGAGTCTTCACATGGAAGTTAAGAATGGCTTAAGCATCTCTTTTGTGTGTTCTTCCTCTGCTCTCTTGGTAGTGGCTGTGCCTACTGCTTGAATGAAGCCATGCATTTCTGGACACCATTCTTTTCTGCTACCTTCATTATCCAGCAGGAAGGGCTTCATTTGAAAGAGAGTTACTCATTCATGTTACTTGGCCATCAATGCAGCAAGAACCTATTCTACCACATAGTGACCTTGCAGGGACTATTGATTCATTTGGGAAACAAAGGGGTATATATAGCCCCCTTTTTCTTTTGCTTGTTCTGTTTTGTTCTTAGAAAAGTCCAAGGGCAAATGAAAGCAACTGGAGAAAGATAAAGTATGCACATGATTTATTATGCTTTCCTGGGCAATGATGTGTTTTGTATAAATATAATTGTTGGATTTTTTAGTGTTAAGTGTTTTTAATGTATTTAATTTATAAAGTAGACATACTAACTGTATTCATAAAAGATTTTTTTAAAAAACACTTCAGCTGTTTCTCATAAGTGTTATGGTAAAATAATTGAGAATGTTTCTCCATTAATAAACATTACTCTTGATAGGCAGTGGGTATATATTTAATCATATTAAAAACCTACAGTACCTTGCCTTTGATAAACCTCCATAACTTTGTGTTGAACAGAGTTAAGTTAATGCACAATCACAAGCATATTAAGATTTTTTACCAGCTGAGGTGTAAGGTAAGAGGAAACTTGTTATCAGAATAGTCTTACCCAGCTAATTCAGACTGCCTTCAGGTCTTTAAATACAGCAAGTCTTCTAGGAAAAATCCATTTTATTATACTATGACTTCCAACCCAAGACTATCATAATGGATAATGATTATATATATTATTTCAATTATTGAATCAATGGCTACTTTTACATACATTCTGATTTTCAAGCTTGTTCATCAAACATCACATCACTTTAAAAGTGCTCTTTACAACTCAGAAAAATTAAGTTAACAATTAAATTATGGAAGATCTCTTTGTGGAATGTGAGACAGATAAAAAGTGAGGAACCAGGGCTTCAGAACCAAAGATTTTAAGTAATTTAGTTACCCAGCTATTGTTCTTGACTGTACATTCTTTGAAATTTTACTCTATAAGAGTTTATTCAATTATTGAAATAAGTAATCACTGTCTTTCAAGAAAAACAAAAAAACAATGTTTTACTTATTCAATAATAAAAACAGAATACAAGCCTTACAAATTATTTACATAGTGATTCTTTATGTCTATTGATAAAAATAAGTAGTAATTTAATTCTGGATTTCATTATATTTTCAAATATTACATTCTTTTTCTTTCTATTTATTTGGCAGTTCCAAAGAAGTATCACAAATATACAGAAGAGATACTATTTTAATGTTTGTATTGATTTGAGGAAGTACCACTACCTAGCCATACTTATGAGAGATTTTGAAAGCAAAGAAGTTTTCTGGATTTACAAAGGTTGGAAATTTTTTGGTAAATTTCAAACTTGAGATTCCTGTGTAACCCTAAAAATATTCTAGAGTTTCAATAAGATGTGTGGTTAAAAACTTAATTGTATTTGGTCTGAGTAACTACAAAGTATGATGATGTTCCATATTGCCAGCACTGGAGAAAACAGCTGTGATGTTCATTTTATATAAAGCCACATATATAGACTATGGTGGCCATGGGAATGTAGAACAGCTTATACCCAATGTTGTAACTACATGAAAAACAGATGATTGTGTGCATGTAATGGTCAGAGACAACACCAGGAACAAAATATTGAGTCAACAGGAATGTAATCATGTTATACTGGTCAAATGAATTGATCAAGGAAATGGCACTATTAAATAAAAGGTTAAGGGGAATGTGTGTAATTGGCAAATTGGTGAGGAAACAGTATGAGGGTGTGATCTGCAGAGTTAGTCTCAAGGTTTGCACAACAAAGAAAAGATAGATAACTAGGAACAAGGCAAAGTAGACAAGTTACAACAATGGACAACTGGTCAACCTCAGGAAGCTAAATTTTGACTTATTCTGAACATTTCCAAATAAATTCTTCTGTTTAAGAAAATCAAAACAGACTTATTATACATGAATGAATCATATATACTTATAATTCTATCAGTTTGTTTCATGTTTTCTAGTTTCCATCAATTTATAAAACTTATAATCTCCAGCATGTTAGTTTTCTGTCTATGTATTTACCAATCTACTCACCTACCTGCCAATCTATCTTTTTTTTTTAGTGGTACACACTATGTACCAGCCTAAGCAATGGAGAAATGCAAGGTATGTCTGGAAAAAGTCCATCTATTGTTAAAATAATGAGAACTGTTTGCACAACATTCATCTAACCTGGCAGCCAAGAAGCATGGACGGGAATGCACATACATGAGTGATGACAACATCACTGTACTAGTCAGAGCAGTAGATGCTGTTGAGTGAGTGCAGGTACTGTGTGACCATCATATTCAATGTGACTAAATGAATCTGCAATGAACAATGAATCTGCATCAAATTTTGCATTAAACTTGAACATTCCTCCATGGAAACTATTTGGGTGATTCAAAAAGCCCCAGCTATGGGCAACTAGTGATTGACAGTTTCATCACCACAGTGTGCCTACTCATGCCTGTCACGTGCAGTCTTTTTGGCAAAATATCAAATCACCCAGGTAACTGAGCACCCGTATAGCTCAGATTTGGTGCCCTTTGACTTCTGGATTTTCTAAAATTAAAATCGCTTTTGAAAGGGAAGAGATTTTAGACCATTGATGAGATTCAGGAAAATATGACAGGACAGCTCATGGCAACTGGGAGAACTGTGTAAAATCCCAAGGTGACTACTTTGAAGGGGACTGAGGCATCATTGTCCTATGTACAGTGTTTCTTGTATCTTGTATCTTCTTCAGTAAATGTCTCTACTTTTCATATTACATGGCTGTATACCTTTTGGACAGACCTCACGCTTGCTTTCAAACATTTTATGTGACATTGTGACATTTACTATTATTACGGAGAACACAGGCATTAATTAAATAAACACACCTGTAAGGATATTATATCCAAAGAATGCTAAATGTAATAATAGAAAAATATAGAAATCTATGGAAGGAAACTAAGTCTCAAATAGGTGACATGATTTTCTAGTTAATAATAAAACTGAGTTAATTTTTATTGAATGAATAATAAGTATCAGGCATTGTGTTTGATGCTTTATATGTGTTAATCCATTTCTGCTACATGACCTTTCTATGAAAAAGTGCTATATGATGATCTTAGATAGGAGAAATTGAGTCAGAAAGATGTTGAGTAATTGGTTCAGTAAATCAGATTCCAGAGTTCATTCACTTAACTATTAATTTAGCTGATAAATGATGAAGTCATGACCTAACTACAAAGCTTACTTTATTGAACAAGCTGAATTAGTCCATAAATTATAAAATAGGATGTTTTCTCATACTGGACTATGTAATTCAGTGTGCATGCAGCTGTCAAATGTATGATGAACATTTTTTAGAAGACATAAATAATAGTTTTATTCATTTCATGGTGTTTTTTCAACAAAATATAGTGAAAAAAAGTATGTTATTGTAGGAAAACAAAAAAATTGAAGCTAGACACATTGGGACTTGCCTTTTGATTGTAGGTTAATAATTTCTCTGTGAGTCTCTGTTTGATCATCTTTAAAAAAAGGACCATGACACTAAAAACAGCATTGGTTGTCACATTATGTGAAACAACATATAGTCAGGCAGGACCTGAATCTTGGTAATAAGCATTATTATTATTATTTCTTTTCCTCTCTCTCATGTATGTATGAGTGAGAGTCTAAACATTCTTCAGATATCCACTGTTCCCAGGGAAATATATGTGAATAAAAATGTTGTACTTATTTTTGTGCTACTTCCTGCAACATTTATTTTTTTCTAAATACACATGGATTGGTTTTCATCACAAAACCACCAATTAGAGTCATAAACTTTTAGATGTGAGGAGAAAAATATAAAATATCATAACAATTATTTCTTAGAGAAGTACAGTAAATATCCTCTATTTTCTCCACCACATTGCTTAATTTTTTATCATCACATTGCTTAATTTTTTATTTTATTTTTATTTTTAATAGTATATTTTATTGATTATGTTATTACAGTTGTCCCATTTCCTCCCTTTATCCCCCTCCACCCTGCACACCCCCTCCCACCCACATTCTCCCCCCACCCACACACTTTAGTTCATGTCCATGGGTCATACATATATATATAAGTTCTTCGGCTTCTGCATTTCCCATACTATTCTTATTCTCCCCCTGTCTATTTTCCACCTACCATTTATGCTGCTCATTCTCTATACCTTTCTCCCCTTTCTCCCCCTCCCATCCCCTGCTGATAATCCTCCATGTGATCTCTATTTATGTGGTTCTGTTCCTATTCTAGTTGTTTGCTTAGTTTGTTTTTGTTTTTGTTTTAGGTGTGGTTGTTAATAACTGTGAGTTTGTTGTCATTTTACTGTTCATATTTTCTGTCTTCTTTTTCTTAGATAAGTCCCTTTAACACTTCATATAATAAGGGCATCATGATGATACACAATTTTTAAAATAAATAGAGACTCAAGCAGAATTAACTTTAAAAAGAGAAGAACAATAATTTAAGATCCTTCATGAGAGACTGTCATTAATAAGGGAATTCCTTCAATTTTAGATAAAAATTCTGGATCTACTGGAATAATTCACTAACACAAAAAATGTTTAATTAGCACATACTTATTCTATGTCCAGCACAGTGCAGCATGAAATAAAAGACAAACTGTTTTAACAGGCTGATAGTGTTGTCCCAGACAGCCAGTCAATTCGTGAAAGCACGTGGGATTATTCCTCCTTTATATTTAACATGTGTGTATGTGGGCATCACTGCAGGCTTCACGTTGCTAGTGTCAATCATACACGTCAGTGACATTATGGGCTGCTTGTGTTTCTAAACCATTTTGTTGCCTTATAACTCATATTTTTCCTCACAGTCATTGGTTGGTCCATTCAGAAACATTTTTCTCATACATTTGAAAGTGGAGATAATTTGTTCACTTTCAAAATGGAGATTCATTTATTATTTTATGCTGCCATTATGATTGAAGCTTTATTTGGTGCCAAGCTAGGCTGTAAGGATAAAGACATGGATACTGAGAACAGAATATTTGAACTAATAAAGGGGTTGGTTTTATATAACTAAACATGTGTGTGTTTAAATAGTAATAGATCTAAGTATGTGTTTAAGTAGAATCCAGCAGACTATCAATTGAATGTTAAAAGTTACATTCAATAAATAAATAATTATTTATATGTGTGTTTTAACAGAATTTATAGACAATCTGACTTTCAATACATAGTTATTTAAATAACACCTAGTCATAGGAAAGCTTGAAATAATTATACATGATACTATACAATTAATGAATATTAAAATCTTACCCTGCAGGAAATATTCAGCAAAAATAGGATGTAAGGTGAAAAAGAAACTTTGAAATACAACTAAAAAAATTGTCTCATTTGGGGGAGTGACTAATTATTGTTCTATGTACAGTTTTTACTTCGTCACTGAAAGTAACATTCACATGGGGTCACAAAACAGTTGTAACACTTATTTTGCTCAGACCCAACTGGTCTGACATAACATTGAACTAGGAGCTAT
The DNA here is from genome assembly GCA_004024845.1 of Tonatia bakeri. Classification (NCBI taxonomy): domain Eukaryota; kingdom Metazoa; phylum Chordata; class Mammalia; order Chiroptera; family Phyllostomidae; genus Tonatia; species Tonatia bakeri. The sequence continues at coordinate 6,521 of PVIA01017002.1, read as the reverse complement.
GGGTAAGTTGGAACAGGAGCACAAAGAATGAACAAGTTCTTGTCTTGCACAAAAATGAAACTAACTTCAATTTACTCAGAATGAATTGCTTCTTTTGCATCAGCTCTTCCATTTTCTTATACTATAGCACTTAACAAATTATATTGATTTTTCTCTTTAAAGCTTCATAAATTCAACAAAACCCTGTAAGCCGCATATTTTTGTAAGGGCCATTCTTTGCTTGCTTCAGGAGTTTAATCTGAAACAAGTAATTGTCAGGAGCTTGTTTCCTGTTATGACAGAAGAAAGATATCTTATTGAAAGTAATTATCATAAGTGAAAAGAAATGAATGGGTGTCAGGCATGCACATGGGGAAGTTATGGTAAGTTCTCTTTCTAAGAGGTGACAAGTCTCATTAGCTGTTGTGGCCATATTTCTCTACACTCCTAATGGGATCAAAGCCCCTACATCATTAATTCTACAGAATTATAAAAACAGTAAAAATTATCTCATTACAGTCCACATGTGCATTAACAATTTTGTGTATATGTGTATATAGATATAGCTACACCATACAACAGTTTGTAGACATATAGAAATTTTCTGGAAACATAGGAAACTGTTAATGGTCGTAATTTTAAGAAATGAGAATGAAAGATCAAGATAGAGGGGGAAAGGAAATATTTTACTCTTTTACTTTATAGCCTCGCAGAGAGCAAATATTTTATTCTGAGAGTGTATAATTTTTACAATCTAAAAGTAACATATAAAATCATCAATGTAAAAATGTATAAAAGAAGAGAAAGTATGTCCCATAGATACATCTATAACATCCACCCTTTTACACTCACACACCATATACTCATGTGTCTCATATATAACCATAAAGTTTCTATACCTATATCTTTTACAGTTTGTCATTAGATTAGAGCTTTTTATTGTTCATTGAAAATTGATTTTGCTTCCCTGGCCAGGTAGTTCAGTTGGCTAGACTGTTGATCTGATACACCAAGTTTGTAGGTTCCATCTCTGGTCAGGGCACATACAAAAATCAACTAATGAATGCATAAATAAGTGGAACAACATATTAATCTCTTATTATCTCTCTCTCTCAAATCAATAAATAAAATTAAAAATACATAAATAAAATAAATTGACTTTACTATAAATGCAGTTAAAGTCAGATCCAGTTGTTATAAATATATTTTTATTTAATTTGTTTAAAAAAGGACACTGTGATTTTTCTTCAAAAGTACATTTCTTCTGATCAGTTTCCCCAAAGCTTGTTTCACATCCTTGTTCCTCAGACTATAAATGATGGGGTTCAACATTGGGCTTACAAAAGTGTAGAAAACAGCAATGATTTTGGACTCTTCCACTGACTTGTCCGTGGGAGGTCTAACATACATGAAGAACAGGGTCCCATAAAACACAGTCACTGCCATAAGATGGGACCCACAGGTGGAAAAAGCTTTCTGCCTGCCTTCAGTAGAACGCATCTTCAGAATGGTGATGAGAATGAAGACATAGGAGATGAGGATTATGAGGAGGGAGTTGGAGAGGTTAAATCCTGCTACCACAAACATGGATGTCTCCTTAATGAACGTGTCAGAGCAAGAGAGTCAGATGAGGGGTGGATCAGCACAATAGAAGTGATTAATGATATTGGAGCCACAGAAGGTCAAGCGGTATGTCCACATGGTTTCCATAAGGCCACTAAGGAACCCATAGATGTAGGGACCAGCAATCAGGCGAATACAGACACCATTGGACATCTTGCTGCTATAAAGCAAAGGGCTACAGATGGCCATGTACCTATCATAAGCCATCACAGCTAGCATGTAATATTCAGTAATCAGCATGGCAATGAAAAAATAACACTGGACTAAACAAGCAGCATAGGAAATGGTTTTCTTTTCTGATAAGAAGTTCACCAACATCTTAGGAGTCACATTAGTAGAATAGCACAAATCCAAGCAGGACAAACTGGCAAGAAAGAAGTACATGGGGGTGTGCAGACGTGAATCTATCCTGATCAACACCAACATGCCAAGGTTCCCTCCAACAGTGATCAGGTAAATCACCAGGAATAGTGCAAAGAGGATGGGCTGAAGCTCTGGACGGTCTGTTAATCCTAAGAGAATAAATTCAGTCACCAAGGTGGAATTTTCTCTGAGCATTTTCTTAGGTGCCAGCGTTGCTCACTTAGATGAAGTAAAATAAAAAAAGTGATTGAGAAGTTTGTCATATGTTTCCTTTTCTCATTTCCATTCACAGTCCCCCTCACACATCCCTATTATTAGACAGAGTGTGACAATGTAGGAGCTGGGACTTTGAGAAGGTCATGGCCCTTGTTACCTACGTGTATAACGTTCAGATGATTCTGAAAGAAAATGGCTTTTGTGATACCAACCTGTTTTGGAAAGCAGGAATTAGGACCCAAAGTCTGTCTAAAATGTATTGAACTACCACCTACCTGCCACTTGCAGTTTACCATAAAATCATGCACTGTATCATTAAACTCAATGATGGTTCTGGACAAAATGATAATGTGCTTGAAAAATGGTTTTTTAGTCATTAATGGGGTGTGCATATTTTAAAATTCAGCCTCTGAGAACTGCACTCCCCATTGTATCAGAGAGCTCAAAATTATAGAGATTTGAAGCAAATGTTCTGGGACCTGTTTGACTGCATTGTTCAAAAAAAATATAGGAGATTGTGTTATCCTATATAAATAGATCAAAGATAAGAACTCCAAATTTGGAAATAAAGTCCTATATGAATAACTGATGAAGAAATTTTCATTCTGAAGAATTTATATGAGTAAAAGCAAGATACACATCAAGAGAAGTATCCAAAACTTATGTCATAGTTTCTTTTGCTTATCCATTCTTTTATTTTTTTTATTTAACAAAAAGCATTTAAGGGATTTATAACCAATAACAGAATTTGGCAAATTTGACTTTAAGGCTTATGGTGGAACACAAATATGACTCTAAACTTTCTAACAACATATGTAAATAGTTCAACCCTCTTTATTACAGAACTATAATGTCTAAGACTTATAAAACAAAAACTAATTAATAGAGAATCATTCTTAGCACTAGAGTTCAGATAATGCTAATTATAATGAAAGGATTATACATTCAGATAATATTGATTATAATTAAAGAATAAAATGAGAAATTATTGTGTCAGGCACCTAGAAAATATGTTTTCATTATGGATTCTTAATGTTGTCATGTGTTATTTCATAAGTGATACACCAAAGAAGGTAATGAGCCAAAAGTCAAATGCCTGTGGGCGCCACAGGAGACCATAAGAATGAGTAGACAGACAGTCTGGGTGAGAGGGAACTGAACTAGAGAATGGTTCCCAGACTACGGTGTCAGCAGCCACTCAGGCCAGTTGAATGTTTACTATATGGTCATGTTGTGTCACATCCCGAGATCTTAAAACCTTTCCATTTTAAAGAGTTATCAGAATTCATTATTTTTATGGGAAATCTAATCAAATACAGTATTGGCAAATAATCTCTTTTTTAAACATATCTCATGTGAATAGAAATTTCCCAGGATGGAGCACTTGCTATGTCTACTCTGCCATCATGAACTCCAGCGCCGTCTCCCTCTCTTGGTCTTCCGGTCCAGTGTCTCACAAATACAAGGGCAGATGCACCTGATTACACTGTATAAATCGAAATTGTGGGTCATTTTACATTTTGCAGCTTCATACTAGTCAATCATCTACCAGTAAAAACTCATTAGAAAGAAGTCTCTTTACCTTAATATAGTTGCTTTTTTCTATAGACCTCAGAGCCTACTTATTCAGTATCAAACTTTGACTAAATAATTTCTAAAATTTCCATCATTTGTAACATCCTGACTCATCATTCATGTAGTTTCAAATCCTATACTCGTTACTAGTCATGTGTTTTTAGTTAACATTAAATTTATCCCAAAAGTTTCTTTCTCCAATAACTTTAAAAGTGATTTACAAAGTTCTATGAGAATTTTGTTTTTGCTACAATGAATATAATTATGCTTAAATTTTTCTCTCTTCAGAATTATTTGCCAAGGTTTTGTTGTTGATGATGAGGAAACTATTATTTTCAATAAATATTATTCTAAAAAAATGTATTAGATTGGCAAGTATTTACTCCAATATGGTTATTTAATGTGCATTAAATTATTAAATAATAACAATGTTCATGCTATGTATAAAGTAAAATAATTAATATAAACACATAATTCCAATACAATTTTATATTTCTTAGTGATCAATCTAAATAACAAATACTGAGAAATTACGCTAATATTCACAGCTCCTTTTGTGGTCACCTGAGTCCAGCTCATGAAGATTCAAAGCTGAAACAAGAGGAGAAAGTGCAGGCATGGAAGTCAGAATTGTCATACCTACCTGACCCAGGAAAGGCTTCTCAGAGACACTAGTGGCCCAAGGAATGAGTTACTGGGGATGATTTATACCTGACTTGCAAATTGGAACTTTTATCCCTGAAGTAATTTTCAACACACCCTGAAAAAAATAATTACAATGTTACTACAAGAGAAAACTCCAGGGAAATAATAATTCGTGTGGACTCATACTCATTAGAGTCTTGGGATGTGCAAACTGTGATTGTCTCAATTTGTAATCATTTTGAGCTGATTCCTGTGGGTGATCATGAGTTTATTCTCATAAAATCTATGTATTAAGGATCACATATATTCCAATCAGATCAGTAAAAATTAATAAAGACTTAAAATAATGACATGATTCATGGACTTTGATGTTTCTGTGATGTTTACCAGTCTGAATTGTTTTATACAGCCCCTTCCACAAAATTACTACTGTTTGCTGAAAAGATTTTCATATGTAGAATAAAGTGGTTAAATTTCAAAACCCAATGAGTAAAATAATTTGAACAAGATATCATAATGAGTTGTAATGCAGGCATTGGGTCTAGCAGTTTAAAACTAATATATTATAAAAAGCCTGGTGAGCATGTAATTTATCAATATAAGATTTGTTCCTACATGAAAACAGAGTAAGTGTGAAAATAGTATATCTATCTTTTCTTCCCATTACCCAGTATCCAATTATCTACTACAACAACAACAAAAAAATGTAGTTATGTGAGATGATAGATGTGTTAACTAACCTTGTTGTAACAATCATTTTCAAATATATACCTTTGTAAGCTAAGGCAATGTTATGTGTCAATGATATCTCAATAAAGCTGGAAAAAAATTGGTCAATAAATTTCCATGAATAAAATTATAAGGCTAGTTCTTTGATAAGAGAACTAAATTATAAATATATAACAATGAAATATCTTTTAGAGTCCCAGTGTATGGTCATTAACCACTCTCTGCTAAATAACCTGTAGATTAAAGAAAAAGTCACCAGGAAAACAAGAAAATATTGTAAACTGGATATAAAAATAAGTAGCTTTTAGCTAAAGCAATGTTTAGGTGAAATGTATAAACATTTCTATGACAAAAAAGTAAGATTGAACTTAATAATCCAAACATTCATTTAAATAAACTAGAAAACTCCAGTAAACAAGAAATTATTCTTTTCCAAGGCCTGAGTTTATGGATCCAGTGTTGCAATTCAGAGGAAGGAAGTAGAATCCTACAATTCAGAGGCCACAAACTCATGTCTAGGAAAGAATGCTCATTCTGGTCCACTGCCTACTAGTCACTACTGACTATTCCAAAGCACATCAACAGGAAACCATTATTATGACCTACAGTTTATGGTTTTACTTAGTTGGGGTAGAAGGTGTGTTTCTTAAAGAAGATGGTCATAAGAACAGAATAAATTCAAGGAACTGGGCTAAAATCATGTCTCTTCAGTCTACTGTTGTAAACAGCAAGAGCACACCAGTGTTCCAGGTTGTGACAGCAGGGAAGTTCCACTTAGAGCACTACCCCTTAGATTTGACGTGTCTGCAAATCATCTGGGATGTGGTTAAAGCACAGATTTTGGAGTGGTAGATCTGAGGTACAGAATGTGATGTCACATTTTTAAAAAACCTTTCTGATAGTGCTCTTGCTGCTAGTCCAAAGACCACATTTTGAAGGATAAGGGCAGAGACTAACAGGTATAGTTCATAAACCTTTTACCCACACCTGAGCTTTTTACTGAGCTACTTGAGACATATCCATACAGAACACCAAACTCATCCTCAACATGCAGACATTTGAGCCAAGGGTTTAGAGTTATGGTTTATTGGAAAGTGGAGGCATTCCCATCTTAGTGACCTTATTTTGTCTGAGGACATTCTTCAATGCCCGCTTTATATCTTTGTTCCGCAAACTGTAGATCAATGGATTCAGCACCGGACTTACAAAGGTGTAGAAGACAGCTATTATCTTGGATTCCTCAACAGTCTTATCTGTTGGTGGTCTTACATACATACAGAAGAGTGTCCCATAAAATAGGGTAACAGCCATCATGTGGGAAGCACAGGTGGAGAATGCTTTGTGCCTTCCCTCTGCTGATTTGATCCTGAGGATGGCAGCAATGATGAAGG
>PVIA01017001.1:0-17001 GCA_004024845.1 Tonatia bakeri | reverse complement strand
TACCAAGCCAGCGCTGCAAGGGGTGCTAAAGGGGCTGTTTTAAGACAAAGAAGAAATGAGAGGGAGAGAGAGAGAGAGAGAGAGAGAGAGAGAGAGAGAGAGAGAGAGAGAGAGGGAGAACACAGGTACAAAGGGGAAAATGATAATAAATAAGTACCTATCAATAATGACCTTAAAGGTAAATGGGTTAAATGCTCCAGTCAAAAGACATTGGGTTGCTGAATCGATAAGAAAACAAAACCTGCATATATGCTGTCTACAAGAGACCCACTTCAGAACAAGCAATATGTACAGGCTGAAACTGAGGAAACTGAAAAAAATATTCCATGCAAATGGACATGAAAAAAAGCAGAGGTAGTAATACTTATATCAGAAAAAAGTAGTCTTCAAAACAAAGGTCATAACAAGATATAAAGAAGATCTTTACATAATACATAAAGGAGTAGTCCAACAAGAATATATAACTCTGTAAATATATACACACCCAATAAAAGTGCACCTAAATGTGTAAAAAAAATATTGGAGGACTTTAAGAAAGAGACAGCAATACAGTCATTGTAGAGGATTTTAACACCATACTGTAAACAATAGATAGATCTTCCAAACAAAAATCAACACAAATATTGAAGAATTGAATGACACTCTAGATCAAATGGACTTAATTGATATCTATGGAACATTTCACATCAAAGAAGAAAAATGCACATTTTTCTCAAATGCACATGGATCATCCTCAAAGGTAGATCACATAGGACACAAAACAAGCCTTAACAAATTCAAGAAAATTTAAATCATACCAAGCATCTTCTTGGGTCACAGTGGCTTGAAACTAGAGACCAACCTCAAGAAAAAAAGTCAACAACATTCAAATACATGGAGGCTGATTAGCATGTTATTAAATAATGAATGGGTTAACAATGAGATCAAGAAAGAAGTCAACAAGTATATGGAAACAAAAGAAAATGAACACACAACAACCCAAAACCTATGGGACAGTGTGAAGGTAGTCCTGAGAGGGAAGTCTGTAGCAACCCAGGACTTCCTAAAGAAGATAGAAAACATCTCAAATAAACTACCTTACCATACATCTAAAAGAACTAGAAAAACAAAAACAGACAAAGCCCAGAGCAAGCAAAAAGAAGAACATAATCAAGATCACAGCTGAATTAAATGATATAGTGACTAAAACAAAACACACACAACAACAATTCTAAGGTTCAATAAATCCAGGAACTGTTTCTTTGAAAAAATAAAAAAAAATTGACAAACCTTTAACCAGACTCATCAAGAAAAAAAGAGAGAGGACCCAAATAAGTAGTCAGAAATGAAACAAGAGAAGTAAAAAATGATACCACAGAAATACAAAGGATTGTAAGAAATTACTATGAACAGCTATATACCAAGAAATTGGACAACCTAGGTGAAGTGGATAAATTTCCAGAAACATGCAATCTTCCAAAACTGAATCAGGAAGAAGCAGAAAACCTGAATAGACCAATGACGCCTAGAAAAATTGAAGCAGTAATAAAAAGGGGGGGAAAACTACTGACACACAAAAGCCCAGGAAAGATGGTTTCACAGGAGAATTTTAACAAATATTCAAACAAGAACTAACACCTATACTTCTCAAACTATTTCAAAAAATTCAAGAAGAGGGAAGAGTCTCAAACACTTTCTATGAGGCCAATATTATCCTAATCCCAAAACCAGGTAAAGACACAAAAAGAAAGAGAATTATAGGCCAATATCTCTGATGAACATAAATGCTAAAATCCTCAACAAAACATTAGCAAAATGAATCCAACAATACATTAAAAAGATCACTACTTGAACAACAATAAAAAAAAAAAGATCATACACCAAGATCAAGTGGGATTTATTCTGGGGATGTAAGGATGGTACAATATTTGCAAATCAATAAATGTGATACATCACATAAACACAATGAAAGACAAAACTCATATGATCATATCAATAGATGCAGAAAGAACATTTGATAAAATTCATCACCTCTTTATAATAAAAACTCCCAGAAAAGTGGGAATAGTGGGAGCATACCTAAACATAATAAAGGTCATATACAATAAACATACTATCAACATCATATTCAATGGAAAAAACTAAAAATGTTTCCCTTAAGATCAGGAACAAGACAAAGGTGTTTGCTTTCACCACCCTTATTCAATATAGTACTGAAGGTCCTAGCCACAGCAATCAGACAAGAAGAAAAAATAAAAGGCATCCAAATTGGAAAGGAGAAAGTAAAACTGTCATTTTTTGTAGGCAACATGTATTTAGAAAACCCTATAGGCTGTCCAAAAAAACTAATTAACGTAATAAGTGAATTCAGCAAAATATCAGGCTACAAAGTCAATATTCAGAAATCGATGGTATTTTTGTAGATCAACAATGAATCATCATAGAGAGAAACTAAGAAAACAATTCCATTTACCATAGTAGCAAAAACATAAAGTACCTGGGAATAAATTTAACCAAGGAATTAAAAGACCTGTACTTGGAAAACTATAGAACACTGGAGAGAGAAATTGATGAAGATACAAATAAATGGAAGCATATACCCTGTTCATGGATTGGAAGAATTAACATCATCAAAAGGGCCATACTACCCAAAGCGATTTATAGATTGAATGCAATCTCTATTAAAATACCAATGACATATTTCACAGACATAGAACAAACATTTCAAAAATTTATATGGAACCATGAACAACCTTGATTAGCTGCAGCAATTCTGAGAAAGAAAAACAAAGTAGGGGGGATCACAATACCTGATATCAAACTATACTACTACAAGGTCACTGAAATCAAAACAGTCTGGTACGGACATAAGAACAGACACATAGACCAATGGAACAGAATAGAGAGTCCAGAAATAAACTCATGTCTTTTTGGTCAATTAATATTTGATAAAGGGGGCACAAGCACACAATGGAGTAAAAATAGTTTCTTCAATAAGTGGTGTTGGGAGAACTGTACCGGTACACGCAAAAAACGAAACTAGACCACCAATTACACCATTCACTAGAGTAAACTGAAAAGGGATAAAAGACTTAAATATAAGTCATGATGCCATAAAAGTCTTAGTGGAAAACACAGGCAGTAAAACATATATTCCACATAGCAATATTTTTACTGATATATCTCCTAGGACAAGATAAATAAAGAAAAAATATACAAATGTGATTATTTCAAATGTAAAAACTTGTGCATGGCTAGACAAACCAGCATCAAAATGAAAAGGGAACTGATCATATGGGAGCACATGTTGCCAATGATACATTGGACAAGAGTTTAATCTCCAAAATATATAAAGAACTCATATGACTCAATGCCAGGAAGAAAGACAACCTAATTAAAAAATGGGCTAAGGACCTGAATAGATACTTCACCAAGGAAGACATACAGAGGACCAATAGGCATATGAAAAGATGCTCAACATCAGAGAGATGCAAATTAAAACCACAGTGATATATTACCTCACACCTGACAAAATAGCTATCATTAATAAACCAACAAACATTAAGTGCTGGTGAGGATGTGGAGAAAAGGGAATCTTGGTGTGCTGTTGGTGGGCATGCTGACTGGCACAGCCACTGTAAAAAACTATGGAATTTCCTCAAAAAATTAAAAATGAAACTGCCTTTTGACCTAGTGATACTACTGCTGGGACTGTACACTAAAAATCCCAAAACTCCAATGCAAAAGAAATTGTGCATCCCAATGTTCATAGCATCACTGTTTACAATAGCCAAGTGTTAGAAATAGCCTAAGTGCTCATCAGCAGATGAATGGATTAAAAAACTTGGTACATTACACAATGGAATACTATACAGCAAAAAGAAAGAAGAGGGAACTCCTACCCTTCAGGACAGCATGGATGGAACTGGAGACTATTATGCTAAGTGAAATAAGCCAATTGGTGGAAGATAAATACCATATGATCTCACCTATCAAAGTTATCTAATGAACAAAATAAACTAACAGGCAAAACAGAACCAGAGACATGGAAACAGAATAAACTGACAGCTGACAGAGAAAAGTGATGAGAGCGAGTGGTAGAAAGAAGGGGAAGCAATTATTCAAAGAACATATATGAATTACCCATGGGCATGGGCAATGGTGTGGGGATGGACTGTGAGAGCTAGGGGTGGGCTGGACAGAGTAGGACAAAGGGGGAAAATTGGGGACAATTGTAATAGAATAAACAAGAATAATAAATAAATAATAAATAAATAAATAAATAAATAAATAAATAAATAAATAAATAAATGAAAGAAACAAATATAGATGTAAGCTTTGTCCAATGAGACATCTTGGGAGCAGTAACACCCCAATAGCAATAAGCACAGCTATTGCCCAGCTCCTGGCTTCTAAATACCATTCACCACTTAAAGGAACTAGGGCTCCTTTAAAAATTGTTTCAGTTCAAGGCTGGGCAGGGAAAGTATAAGATGGTTCTACAATAATATTTCTTGCCAGAGGCAAGGAAATACTGAAAGAATAATAGGGATATATCAAAAGCACAGAACACCAGCCTGAAGAGGTTTCCAATGGCTAAATTGGGGACACTTTGAATATCAAAATAAATAATGATAGTAAAAGTTTATAATTCATTGAATAAAATAGGACAGAACATGTATCCTTATAGATATAAAATAATATATTAATAATTGGAAGTTTGTTGAGGAATGGGAGAGTTACATGGTTTCTATTTTTCATACAAAATATTTATTAATTACAAAGAGAAAAGAAGTAACTGGAGACTGGAGAAGCCTGAAAGATATCATCTTAATAAAGTAGCCAATGTTATCATCAGTAATAGGAAAAAATGAAATTTTGTACCACCAGGTATGTTGCACTGACAAGAACATATCATTTTTGTGTTATTTCTTCAAAAGATGAATAACCTGAATCTAATCTGAGGAAACACCAGACAAAGCCTAAATGAAGAGATGCTACAAAAAAAACCCAAAACAGGCCAGTAATCTTCAAAAGTGACAATGACATGAAGTCAAAGAAAGTTTAAAATTGAAGTTACCAGAGACTTGACACGTGTGAATTTGAAATGGATTCTTTTGCTATGAAGAATATTATTGTAATACTTAGCCAACTTCGAATGGAGCCTTATGGCAATAATGTATTGAGATTAATTTTCAGATTTTGTTGCTTGTATTATTGAAATATAGAAAAATGTAAGAAATTTGTAAGAATATACACCAAAGTTTTCAGGGTAATAGAAAATTGGGTTGGCAACCTATTCTTAAATAGTTAAGGAGAGATACTTACTCCTATAGTGCTTGTAGCATTCTGTGAAACTTTGTCATTCTTTTCAAAAAATATTTCATTAAAAATTATACTACATGAACAACAATACAAAAAAATAATTCAAAAAAGTATACTATTTTAAAAAGTACACTATGGTCTGACTCCCCTTGAGCAGGATATTCCCCCACCTCTGCCTTGCAGGCCACCTCCCACCTGTGGGAGTGGAGAGCAAGTTTGTAGCCGATCTCAGGGTATGGAAAAGAGCTGCTGCTGTCAGAACAACAGCAGGGGCCTGAGTGGGGCTCAGGGTTTTCTGTCTGTCCACATTTCTGCCTTAACTTCACTGGTGAATCATTCTCACCATTCTCAAAATATGTACTCCATCTGTAACAGAGTCACAAATTCAAAGCCGGGTCTGCCTCTAAATCTCACATTCTTTAGACTACAGATCTCTGTCTGCCTCTGAATCTTCCTAAACCTACCAGGTCTGACCTCAGTCTCCTCAGAAATAGATTTACTTGCTATTATAATATGAGGAATGTTGCTGACTTTTGCATGAGATTTCCTGACTTCTCTCAGCAAGTGACTAAACTGTTTATAACCAATTCTGTCGGAAGGTAACCAGCTATTTTTCCACAATACTATAGCTCTTCCCATGAATTAACTCTGGGGACACTGTAGACCCTTGAAAAGCAGTAAATGGCTCTGGTGTTTAGTAGGATTTAGCAGCCTCAGCAATGCACTAAATATAAAGAAACATAAAATCTATTGACAGCTGCTCCTGAAAATGTTTGTGCAGTCTTGAGTGAGATAAAGAATCTTTCTACTCTTGTGGATGATATGACGATGGTATCTCTAACCCCTGCCTATTGTCAAAAAGCATATGAGAATAAACAGAGTATACTTAGTTGACGCCTTGAGTTCATTATTAGGAGAAAGTGGATAGCCATATTGCTGTTTTTATTCAGTGCTTGATGGGAGGGAGAAATTTTAAACCTTAGCCCTGCTAAATAAAAATAATTGTTATTTTTTGTTGTTAAAAATTGTTAAAAATAATAATAATTGTTATTATTAACAATTACACTATAGATAATAACTTCATTTAATCATCTATTTATTCAATACACATTCATTGAGCACATACACTGTGTTGGCCATCATACAGACACAGAGGATGAAGCGGTGAAGAGGACAACATGGTCCCTGCCCTCAAGGATCATAGTGTCTAGTGGGGAGATACAACTAGCCAGTCCTCATAAGTGTGGCCAGTGACAATAAGAAAAAATAACTGTTTTAACTTTCAATGAAAATGGCTATTATTTTTAGACAAGTACCAAAGTCACAGGTCTAGGGGTCAAAATATCTGAGATCCAACTCTCCTACTTACTGCTATATGAGCCTCAAGAAGTTACTTAACTTTCGACAGCCTTCATTTCATCAGCATTCTCTGAAAATCAGTATGGCAACATTTGCACACCCTTTTTCATGAGATTCTTGTGAAGCCCAGTTGAGATAATCAATGTGAAAACAATTAGAACACTCAGAGATGTGGTTTTTATTGTTTCAGAATCTTTATACAATGTTTCAAAGTGGTTGTTTAGGTTTGCCCTGACTACTCTGAGTGGAAAGAGCTGAGTTTGTTACTAATATGTGTCACTGAGCTGACCCAACGTGTCCTTGCGAAGCACTACTGGGTGCTGTAGAAGATGGCTGTGCCCGGATATTACAAATCCACTACTGCCTGCCTCTGCCCTCTGGCCTCAGCCCTGTTCTATGCAACATTTTTAACAATAAACTGGATAGAAACACAGGAACATATTTATCAATGTTCAGTACAAATGAAGCTAAGAATAAGAAATATAAGAAAATGAAAAGATTGACAGAAAAAAAAAAACATTAAAAGATTACCCGGGATAATGAGATGAAATAAAGCCAAGATAAATGCAAAGTCCTATATTTAGGTTCACAAAATTAATTGTACAGCAGCACAAATGAAAATACAGGAGTGTTGCTTGATTCTTCTTTTGGTATTTTACATATGAACAACCTTTTGCTGTTCAAAGAGCAATGTGTCCCATTTAATCATTTAGGAAGTTCGCTTTAGTGAATCTAATGTGCTAGATAAAACTTTGCTATGAATTGTCCTTTTGGTCACAGATTCAGTATATACTGATGAAGGTTTAATTAAATCTGAATTTGTGTATATTGCCAAATATAGCTATATTCTAATTCTTGTCATACCTAAGAATGTCAATGATGTGTACTTTGCCCAGAATTAAACAATGAGGCATGGGTAGGGATAAGAAGAAATATACTATTTCCTTCTTAAACTCAGAATTTTACTTTTTCTTTAATGTCTGTCTCCTCTAAGAAACTTTGCCCTGCCTTTCCCATTGCAATTAATCATATGTTCACAATATTTTCATATACGAACAAATGTGTGTATGTATACACGTGTGTGTGTGTGTGTCTGTGTAGGACTGTTCACTGTCTTGAAATTAATTCTGTTATCCTGCACCAATTAACTCACTGACCACAAACTCAACTCTAGATGATAGCCTCTTGAAATATAAGATCTATGCCCCATACTTTTTTTAAAATCTTTAACACTCTAGCATAGAGATTTGTACATACTAGTTGCTCAATAAATAATAGCAGGATTGAGTGGCTATAATGGAGAGCAGGCTTTGCAGTCACACTTGACTTTGAATCAGTATTTACTTAACTTCACCTAGTGACTTTTCCCTATGAATTTTTTTATTTTTTCCCCTATGAATTTTTTAATCTTTAATAACCACTTTATAGGGCATTTTCTTAGTAGTAAATACTAGCAAAGTTCATAGGTAAAATAAATATGTTTCCTTCCCCGTCAATGTCTAGCTCTGGTGTTACTGAGGTCATCATGAATTTCTTTAAATGGAATAATCAGAATGAGACACCCTGACTCTGGTCCTCTTAAGTTCCTGGACAGATACCAGATATCACTGGCTTCTGGTCCCCTGCAGCTCACAGTCCTGCAGACCCTCTCTGTTCCCAACTAATCCCTGGAGTCACAGCAAGGCAGCTGTTTCTCTATAAATCAGTCACACAGGGCTATTTGAGAACCACAGGGGTTCTTTCCCCTGTCACTCCCCTTAACAGCATTCAGTCTGCACAGAACCTGAGCTCTCAGGCTTCACAATTGTTTGCAATTCAACAAATGTTTGATGACTTACTGTGTTTTGGAAACTACTAGGGCCAAGAGAGGTTTAAAATTGACTAGGACATAATTCTACCCTCAGAGAACTCAAGTCTGCTAGTTTGCACACAGCAGAATTGATCCCAGCAGGGGCATGATGGGGAGAGGTAGAAGAGATATGCCCCTGCCCCTGCCCAAGTTCCTGCTCGGGAATTCCCAGGACTCCAAAGTACATCTACTCTAGATCTGATCAGAAAAGACCCTGTCAGGATAGTGGTGTTTAACATACTCCTTTGTGTTGTCATTTCTGTTTTTCTGTATTTTCTATTTTTCCATGCCTCGTACAACAATACCAACACACAATGGAACATCTTTTTCATTAGTCTATAAGTAAATGAGGCCAACAATGGGGTCTCTCCTAAACCATGCTGTATTTTCAATATTTATTACAATGTACACGTAACAGACACTGAATGAATATTTGTTGAACAAGTGAGTAAATAAGTGAAAAGTACTAAAAGGGAATGAGGATGTGGAAAAAGAAGGAGAAGCAGCAGAGGATAAAAGCCCTGTACTTCCTAGTCCCAAGATCCCCACGGAGAACAGCATAAACATAGCAGTTTTAGGGCAAGAAGGAATTTAGTATTATTGTCACTTCTTAGCTGATCGATGGGAGTCAAATTTTTCCCATGTTGGATATTTGGCCCATGGGCTGATTCATAGGCCTGTACAATATCTCCACTCCTACACCAGGAAGAGAGGACTCCAGGTCTAGGGTTACCAAGTTCAATAGCCTTTTCTTTTTTGCCTTAAAAAAATTGTTGAGGTATGAGATACTTCCGTTCTCCATTGGCATCTTTACACAGTGCCCAGAGAAACAATCATATCATGTTCAGGAAGGCCAGGGTCTGCAAAGGCAGGGAAACAGGAACTGTCCCCACAGATGTTTCCCACCCCCTGCCCACCCACTACACACACACACACACACACACACACACACACTAGAGGAGATAACCAGGGGCTGGGAACAAATTCTGTGTAAAAAAGAGAGCCAGGCTTCACCAGAGGCTCCACTTTGAGAGGCTGGACCCTCCTGGTGTCCAGCAAGACCCTCAGTGGCAAAGTCAAGGAACAGCATGTTACACTTAAACACAAACTTTTCTTTCCTTTCCCTACCCTCTCCTACAAACATACATTAAATCCTGAACAGTCACCTTTGTCCTGCAGAGCTCACTCCAACTCTACTTAACCCCAATGTGAGGCCCTCATCAGAAAAACATCCATATCCCTCTCAAACACATCTCCATAATTGCTGGGTCAAAAGCAGTCCCATTTTTAGTTTTCTGAGGAAATTCCATATTCTTTTCCACAGTGGCTGCACTAGTCTGCATTCCCACCAACAGTGCACTAGGGTTCCCTTTTCTCCACAACCTCTCCAACACTTGTTGTTCATTGCTTTGTTTATGATGGCCATTCTCAGTGGTGTGAGGTGGTATCACATTGTGGTTTTAATTTGCATCTCTCTGATAGCTAGTGATGCTGAGCATCTTTTCATGTGTCTCTGGGCCCTCTGGATGTCCTCCTTGGAGAAGTGTCTATTCAAGTCTTTTGCCCATTTTTAATTGGGTTTTTTGTTTTCCCGGAATGGCGTCATGTGAATTCTTCATATATTTTGGAGATTAAACCCTTGTCCAAGGTGTCATTGGCAAATATGTTTTCCAATGCAGTTGGTTTTCTTTTCATTTTAATGCTGTTTTCCTTAGCCACTCAGAAGCTTTTTAATTTGATGCTATCTCATTTGTTTATTCTTTCCTTTATATCCCTTGCTTTAGGGGACATATCCATGAAGATTTTGCTGCATGGAATGTCTGAGATTTCTCTGCAGGTGTTTTCCTCTAGGGCTTTTATGGTGTCATGACTTATATTTAAATTTTGTATCCATGTTGAATTTATTTTTGTGTATGGTGTAAGTTGGTGATCAAGTTTCATTTTTTTTGTATGTAACTGTCCAGATCTCCCAACACCATTTGTTGAAGAGGTTATTTTTGCTACATTTCATGCTTCTTCCCCCTTTGTCAAGTATTAATTGACCATAGACACTTGGGTTTATTTCTGGGCTCTCTGTTCTGTTCCATTGGTCTATGTGTCTGTTCTTATGCTATTTTGATTACAGTGACCTTGTAATACAGTTCAATATCAGGTATTGTGATCCCTCCTACTTTGTTCTTCTTTCTCAAAATTGCTGCAGCTATTAAGGGTCATTTATGGTTCCATATAAATTTCTGAAATGTTTGTACTTTTTCTGTGAAATATGGCATGGGTACTTTAATAGGTATTGCATTGAATCTATAAATCGCTTTGGGTAGTATGGCCATTTTGATGATTTTGATGGCCATTATTTCAATTCATGAGCATGGTACATGCTTCCATATGTTTGTGTCTTCTTTAATTTCTTTCTTCAGTGTTGTGTACACTGAGTACAGGTCTTTTACCTCCTTGATTAGGCTTACTCCTAGGTATTTTATTTTTCTTGTTGCCATAGCAAATGGGATTTTTTTCCTGATTTCTGTTTCTGATGTTTCATTGTTGATGTACAAAAATGCCTTTGATTTCTGAGTATTGACTTTGTATCTGGCTCTTTTGCCAAATTCATTTATTAGGTCAAGTAGTTTTTTGGTGGAGTCTATAGGATTTTCTGTGTACACTATGGTGTTACCTGCAAACAGTAACAGTTTTGTTTACTCCTTTCCAATTTGGATGCCTTTTATTTTATTTTCTCATCTGATTGCCGTGGCTAAAACTTCCAGTACTATGTTGAATAGGAGTGGTGAAAGCGGGCATCCTTGTCTTTTTCCTGATCTTAGTTGGAAAGCTCTAAGCTTTTGTCTATTGAGCTTGATGTTGGCTGTAGGTCTCTCGTACATGAACTTTATTATGTTAAGGAATATACCCTCTACTCCCACTTTGCTGAATGTTTTTATCATAAATGGGTGCTGTACCTTATCAAATGCTTTTCCACAATTACTAATATGAACATGTGATTTTTGTCTTTCATTTTGTTTATGTGGTATATTATGTTTCTTGATTTGTGAATGTTGTACCATCCTTGCATCCCTGAGATGAACCCCACTTGATCATGGTGTATGATCTCTTTAACATATTCCTGGATGCAGTTTGCCAATATTTTGTTGAGGATTTAGCATCTATGTTCATCAATGATAATGGCCTGAAGTTTTCTTTCTTTGTTATGTCTTTATCCAGTACCGGGATTAGGATGATGCTGGCTTCATAAGAGTTTAGGAGTCTTCCATCTTCTTGAATTTTTTGGAATAATCTGTGGAGGATGGGGGTTAGCTTTTCCTTAAATGCTTTGTAAAATTCTCCTGTGAAACCATCTGGTCCAGGGCTTTTGTGTGTTGGAAGCTTTTTAATTACTGCTTCAATTTCATCAGTGTTATTGGTCTGTTCAGGCTTTCTGATTCTTCATTGAGTTTTGGAAGAGTATATTTTTCTACAAATTTGTCCATTTCACCTAGGATATCAGGCTTCTTGGCATATAGTTCTTTACAGTAATTTCTTACAATCCTTTGTATTTCTGTGGTATCAGTTGTAATCTCTCCTCTTTCAATTCTGTGTTTATTTGGGTCCTCTCTCTTTTTTTCTTGATTTGTCTGCTTACAGCCTTGTCGATTTTGTTTATCTCTTCAAAGAATAAGCTCCTAGATTCATTGATCCTTGGAATTGTGCTTTTAGTCTCTATGTCATTTAATTCTGCTCTGATCTTGGTTACTTTCTTCCTTCTACTTGCTCTGGGTTGTCCTTGTTGTTGTTCCTCAAGTTCTTCAAGGTATAGGGTAGGTTGTTTATTTCAAATGTTTGTATTTTTTTTACATAGGCCTGTATCACTACAAAGTTCCCTCTCAGGACTGCCTTTGCTGTGTCCCATAAGTTTTGGATTATTGTGAGTTCATTTTAGTTTGTTTAAGGAAACATTTTTATTTCTTCCCGGATCTCATTCTTGATCTAATCATTGTTTAACAACATGCTATTCAATCTCCATGAGTTTGAGTGTTTTTTGTGGGGGGGTTCCTTCAGGTTGGTCTCTAGCTTCAGTCCCTTGTGGTTGGAGAAAATGCTTGATATGATTTCAATTTTCTTGAATTTGTTGAGGTTTGTTTTATGTCCTATCATGTGGTCTATCTTTGAAAATGTGCCATGTGCATTGGAAAAGAATGTGTATTTTGCTTCTTTGGGATAAAGAGCTCTATATATATCAGTTAACTCCATTTGATCTAGGGCACTATTCAATGCCAAAATATCTTTGTTGATATTTTGTTTGGAAGGTCTGTCCATTTTTGACTGTGGGGTGTTAAAATCTCCTACTCGAATTGTGTTGCTGTCAATACCTTTCTTGAAGTCCCCCAATATTTTCTTTATGTATTTGTGTGCTCCTATGTTGGGTGCATATATATTTACTATGTTTATGTCTTCTTAATAAATTCTTCCCTTGAGTATTATGAAATGATTTTCTGGGTCTCTTTTTATGGTTCTTTTTTTAAGTCTATTTTGTCTGATATGAGTGTTGCTACCCCGACTTTTTTATTTTCCTGTCCATTTGCTTGGAAAATTTGTTTCCAGCCCTTCACTTTCAGTCTGTGTAGGATTTTTGTCCTAAGGTGGGTCTCTTGTAGGCAACATATATGTGGGTCATGCTTTCTTATCCATTCAGCTATTCTATGTCTTTTGATTGGAGCATTTAATCCATTTATGTTTAAGATCATTATTGATAGGTACGTATTCATGGCCATTTTTTCATACCTGCGTTCCTTTCTCTCTCACTCTTTTCCTCATTTTCTTAAAGGAGTGCCTTCAGCATCTCTTGCAGAGCTGGTTTGGTGGTGGTGTTTTCTTTCAGACTTCTTTTGTTTGGGAAGTTCTTTATTTGGCCTTCCGTCGTAATTGAAAGCCTTGCAGGGTAAAGTAGCCTTGGTTGCAGGCCTCTGGTTTTCATTACTTGGAATATTTCTTGCCATTATCTTGTAGCCTGGAGAATTTCCATTGAGAAGTCAGCTGCTAGTCTTATCAGGGCTCCCTTAAATGTTACTTCCTGTTTCTCCCTTGCTGCCTTTAAGATTCTCTCTTCTTCTTGCAATGTTGCCATTTTAATTATGCTGTGTCTTGAAGTGAGCCTCTTTGGGTTCCTCTTGATTGGGACTCTCTGTGTTTCCTGGATTTGTGTGACTTTTTCTCTCATCAAATTAGGGAAGTTTTCCATCTCTACTTTCTCAAACAGGTTTTCTAGCCCTTGCTCTTTTTCTTCTCCTTCTGGTATCCCTATTATATGGATATTATCACATTCCCTGTTGTCCTGAATTTCTTTTAACCTCTTTTTCTTCTTTCTGATGCTCTTTTCCTTTTCTTGCTCATTCTGGGTGTTTCTTTCTACCTTGTCCTCCAGCTCACTGATCTGATCCTCTCCTTCCTCTAGCCTGCTTTTGATTCATTCTACTGTGTTCTTCAGTTCAGAAATTATATCCTTCATTTCCTCTTGGCCCTTGTTGATAGTTCCTATTTCCTTTTTCTTGTTGATATAGTTTGCAGTGAGTTCATTGTAGTTTCCCTATAGTGTCTGGTAATTCTCTGTGAACTCATTGAGCTTCCTGATAACCACTGCTTTTAACTCAGTATCTGATAGTGACTTGCCTCTATTTCATTTAGCATTCTTTCTGAGGCTTCCTCATTTCCTTTCATTTGGGGATTGTTTCTTTGTCTTCCTGTTGTTTTTGAGACTCTTCTACTCCAAGACAATTCTGCCACTCCAGAGAAGCACCTGGCCTCTCACACAGCTCAACTCTCCAACCAGACTGGGGACTACCAGGCAGGGTCTCTCACTGCCCAACTCTTCCCAGCCAGCATCCACAGTCTCAGTGGGTGCACACCATCCCTGTGTGTTTGCCACTTCATCCTTACTACCCCACCCTCCCCTCCCATGACTTCAACCATTCAGGTCCCTCCTGGTGCTGCTCAAACTTTGTTTGTCAGGAGAGGGAGCTATTGACCTGGCTCTCTCCCAAGAATCCTGCAGCAGACCCTGTGAGTGCTGAGCCTGGGGCTGCAGCTGCCCTGGTCCCTGCGCTGGTCCCAGGGACCTTGTTTTCCTAAAGAACTCTCCTTACCATTCGATTTTTCATTGTCCTCTACAATTTTTGGTCTCCAATCTTCATATATGCTGAGATACCATTGGCTGTTCACTCTGTTCCTCAGAAGATCGGCTAGGTGTTTCACCTCTGCTCAGGGTAAAGTGGACTCTGCTCCCACCTATCTTACTGCCTTCTTCCACTTGTTTGATTTTCTTTTGTTTGCCTGTTTGAGTATATATTTCAGGAAAATATTACTATGAGCAATATCAGAGATTTTACCACCCATGTTTTTTTTTTTTTTAGATGTTTTATGGTGTCAGGTCTTACATTTAAGTCTTTAATCCATTTTTAATTTATTTCTATATGGTTTAAGGAAGTGGTCTACTTTCTTTTTCTTCTTTTTTTTTTTTTTTTTTTGCACATAAGGTCTCTCTAGACAGTATCCAGCAATGTAATATGAAAAATAGATTTTTACTGAAGAAGATACAAGAAATATTGTACATAAGACAATGTCTCTTATAATCAGACACCTCAGTCCCCTTCAAAGTAGGCACCTTGGGACCCCACAGTTTTCTCATGTTGCCATCAGCTACATCTTTGTATTTTCCCAATCTCATCAACAGTCTCAATTCTCTTCCATTTAAAAGGTGATTTTAGTTTTTGGAAAAGCCAGAAGTTGCAGGGCGCCAAATCTGGGCTGTAGAGTGGCTGAGTCACCTGGGTGATTTGATGTTTCACAAAAAATTTCTGCACGAGATGTGATGCATGAGTGAGTGCATTGTCATGATGAAGCTGCCCATCACTACTTGCCCATAGCTGTGGCCTTCTGAATCATCAAAATGATTTCTGTAGAAGAATGTTCAAGCTTAATAAAAAATTAGATACAGATCCATTGTCCTACTTGCTCAGTCACTTTGAATGTGATAGCTACACAGTACACGCAATCACTCAATGATATCTACCACCCCCAGTGACTAGTACAGTGAAGTCATCATTGTTCACACAGGCACATTCCAGTTCACTCTTCTTGGCTGCCAGGTTACATCAATATCACACAAACCATTCTTCTTATATTAACAATGGCTGGGCTTTTTCTGGATAGACCTCATATCTGTCCAATTTCCCCAACACCATTTATTAAATAGACTATTTTTACCCATTGTATATTCTTGCCTCCTTGATAAAAATCATACTTATTAATTCAACAAACACTTTTTGAGTATCTAATATAGTAAAACTCCTGCAATAACAATGAATTAGAATTAAAACAATTGGACATTAGTTCCTGTCATCCATCCAACAGTCATTCTCCAAAGGAGCATTATAAATGTCTTCTTATTTGAAGGAAAGAAAGAGAATGTGACAGGGAGGAGAAGGCAGGATTGTAGGAAATTAGGGAAATAGTAGACAAATTTGCCCTTGGGAGAAGAGAGGGGAAGGTCTGCAGTATCTCCTGAACCTAGGTGAATTGGTGAATTGCTACTTGAATTGTGTCAACAAATGGGTACCACTAACCGGGAGATTCTAATGTAGAATCACTGCTCTCATCCTGGAAATTTCAATAAGATCCAGAAGTATCACCATCAATATTTAAGCTAGAACAAATAACTTCTACCAGGGGTTACCAAAACAGTCATGTGGTGGTAAATTTGAATGAGAACTCCTAATGCGTTTGACCCCTCATTCACTAGTAGTAATTCTTGGGCACTAGTTAATCAAGGATCAGGAGATTTTTATTAATATTAATTTTAATTAATAGTCCCTCAAAAAAACTTACACTTTATGGGAGAAGCCATCCAAGTTAATCAACAATTATTACAATTTATTTTTTTAAGATTTTATTTACTTATTTTTAGAGAGAGGGTAAGGGAGGGAGAAATGGAGAGAGAGAAACATAGATGTGCAAGAGAAAAACACATCAGTTGCCTCCTGTGTTCCCCCAACCAGGGACCTGGCCCACAATACAGGCATGTATCACAATTCAGAATTGAACCAGAGGCCTTTCGGTTTGCAGGATGACACTCAGTCCACTGAGTTATACCAGTCATGGCTAATTATTATACAATTTAATAAACTCCATGATAGAGGTATGGTTGGGATAGAATCATACCAACCAAGCAAGAGGACAATTAGCTGTTTCTCTTTCTTCTTGTTTTTCAAGGGACTACTGTGATGATCTTCATTGTAAACATTTTGAGACTTTGAACAGATTGTCAAGAAAGATGTGTTTTAGATCTATGTCAGACCAGCAGATGAGTGTATTGAAATAAATACTGCAAATGGATCAACCACCATCCCGCACTGCAATACAATTTACTTTCATTGATTATATTTTTCTTTTTTAAATTCTTTATTTTATTGATTATGCAACTACAGTTGGCCCATTTCCCCCCCTCA
>PVIA01017000.1:0-17006 GCA_004024845.1 Tonatia bakeri | reverse complement strand
ATAGCTTTTTTTTTTTTGCCTGTGAATTTTAACAGCTGCCTAATTGAAGTATCCAAACGGAATGACTAATAATGAGAGACTTAGGCTTTTAAAGCATGACTGCAGGACTCATTTTAGGATGAGACCAGGGCAGGGTAGGTACAAGCAGCTCAATAGCTCTTAATTGTGCCATGCAGAAGCCCATCTGTGTGGCCTGGCCTAGGGATGACCTGCTTTTAGGAAGCTTAACTAGCAGGGTAAGAAGAATTGGCTCCTTTCCATGCTTGGTCAAAGGGGTCGACCTATGAGAACAGTGGAACAGAAGAGTCCAGTTCCTCTTCTCATTATTATTATATATTTTTAAATAAAACAATTACATTACTTCATTCTGGTTATAAAATAAATGTATGCCTACTTTTAAAAATTTATTTTATTTTTAAAATTTATTTATTTATTTATTTATTGTTCTACCATAGTTGTCCCAATTTTCCCCTGTTGCTCTCTTCTGCCCTGTGCACACCCCACCCCCACAGTCAATCCCCACCCTTTGTCCATGTCCATGGGTTGTTTATACCTGTTTCTTGATTAGACACTTCCCTTCTTTCCACCATTACCCCCTCTCCCCCATCCCTTCTGTTCACTGTTAGTCTGTTTCTTATTTCCTTGCCTCTGGTTGTATTTTGCTCCTTTGTTTTGTTCATTAGGTTCCTCTTATAGGCGAGGTCATATGATATTTTTCTTTCTTGGACTGGCCTATTCTACTTAGCATAATACTCTCCAGTTTCATCCATGTTGTCATGAATGGTAGGAGTTGATTTTTTCTGCTATATAGTATTCCATTGTGTAAATGCACCATAGTTTTTTGATCCACTCATTTACTGATGGGCATTTAGGCTGTTTCTAGCACTTGGCTATTGTAAATAGTGCTGCTGTGAACATAGGGGTGAATAGGTTCTTCTGAATTGGTGTTTCAGTATTGTTAAGGTATAATCCCAGCAGTAGAATCACTGGATGAAAAGGCAATTCCATTTTTAATTTTTTGAGGAAGTTCCATACTGTTTTCCACAGTGGCTGCACTAGTCTGATTCCTACCAACAATTCACTAGGGTTTCCTTTTCTCCACATCCTCACTAGCACTTGTCATTTGTTGATTCATTTGTGATGGCCATTCTGACTGGTATAAAGTGGTCTGTCACTGTGGTTTTAATTTGTATCTCTTTGATGGCTAGTGACATTGAGCATCCTTTCGTATGCCTATGGACCCTCTGCATGTCTTCCTTGGAGAAGTGTCTGTTTAGATCCTTTGCCCATTTTTTTAAAAAGATTTTATTTATTTATCTTTAGAGAGAGGGGGAAGGGAGGAAGAAAGAGGGAGAGAAACATCCATGTTCTAGAGATACATTGATAGGTTCTTTCTCACATGCCCCCAGCTCGAGATCTGGTTCACAACCTAGGCATGTGCCTTGACTGGGAATTGAACCAGTGACCTTTCAGTTTACAGGCTGACACGCAATCCACTGAGCCAGACTTGCCAGGATCTTTGCCCATTTATCTTCATGGTTTTAAGTCATATGAGTTTTTTATATATTTTGGAGATCAAATCCTTGACAGAGGTTTCATTGACAAATGTTTTTCCAAATGGGTGGTTCCCTTTTCATTTTGATGATGTTTTCTTTCTTTTCTTTTTTTATTTTTTATTAATTGTTCAGTTACAGTTGTCCTCATTTTTGCCCCATTAATTTCCCACATCCTACCCTCACCTATCTTCCACATTCAATCCTCCCCCACTTCTTTCCGACCCCATTTTCTTTGTCCATGTGTCCTTTATACATGTTCCTTAACTCTTCCCCCTTTTCCCCCTATTTTCCTCACCTCTGTTCATTGTCAGTTTGTCCTTAATTTCCATATCTGTTTCTATTTTGTTCATATGTGTCTTTTGTTGATTAGATTCCACTTATAGGCTTTCACCACCTGGCTTATTTCACTTAGCATAATATTCTCCAATTCCATCCATGCTGTCATCAATGATAGGAGTTCCTTCTTTCTTTCTGCTGCATAGTATTCCATTGTGTCAATATACCACAGTGTTTTGATCCACTCATTTGCTGATGGGCACTTAGGCTGCTTCTAGCACTTGGATATTGTAAATAACACTGCTATGAACATTGGGGTTCTTCTGAATTGTGTTTCAGGGTTCTTAGGGTGTAATCCTAGGAGTGGAATTGCTGGGTAAAGACAGTTCCATTTTTAGTTTTTGAGGAAATTCCATACTGTTTTCCACAGTGGCTGCACCAGTCTGCATTCCCACCAACAGTGTCCTGGAGTTCCATTTTCTGCACAACCTCACTGGCACTTGCTGTTTATTGATTTGTTTGTGATGGCCATTCTGAGCTGTGTGAGGTGGTATGTGATTGTGGTTTTAATTTGCATCACTCTGATGGCTAGTGATGCTGAGTATCCTTTCTTATGTCTCTGGGCCCCCTGTATGTCCTCCTTGGAGAAGTGTCTTTTCAGGTGCCTTACATGTTTTTTTCATTGGATGTTTGTCTTCCTGGAATGGAGTCATGTGAGTTCCTTATATATTCTGGAGCTCAAACCCTTGTCTGAGGTATCATTGGCAAATATATTTTCCCATGAAGTTGGTTGCCTTTTCATTTTACTGATGTTTTCTTTAGTCATACAGAAGTTTTTTTATTTTGATGAGATCCCACCTGTTTATTCTTTCCTTTATGTCCCTTGCTCTAGGGGACATGCCAGTGAAAATATTGCTGTGTGGAATATCTGAGATTTTCCTGCCTATGTTCTCCTCTAGGAATTTTATGGTATCATGACTTATATTTAAGTCTTTTATCCATTTTTGAGTTTATTTTTGTGTATGGTGTAAGTTGGTGGTCGAGTTTCATTTTTCTGCATGTAGCTGTTCAGATCTCCCAATACCATTTGTTGAAGAGGTTATTTTCACTGTAGTTTATGCTTCTGCCCCATTTTAATTAACCATAGAGACAAAGGTTTATTTCTGGACTCTCTATTCTGTTCCATTGATCTATGTGTCTGTTCTTATGCCTGTACCAGACTCTTTTGAATATCATGACTTTGCAGTACCATTTGATGTCAAGTATTGTGATTCTTCCTATCTTGTTCTTTCTCCAAATTGCTGTGGCTATTTGGGGTCATTTATGGTCCCATATAAATTTTTGAAATGTTTTTTCTATATCTGTGAAATATGTCATTGTTATTTTAATAGAGATTGCACTGAATCTATATATTGCTTTGGGTAGTATGGACATTTTGATGATGTTAATTCTTTCAATTCATGAACATGGTACACACTTCCATTTGTTTCCTTTTTCAGTGTTGTGTAGTTTTCTGAGTACAGGTCTTTTACATCTTTGGTAAGGTTTCTTCCTAGGTACTTTTATTTTTCTTGTTGCTCTGGCAAATGGGATTTTTTTCCTGATTTCTATTTCTGATATTTCATTATTGGTATACAAAAATGCCTTCAATTTCTGAATATTGACTTTGTATCTCTGTCCTTTGCCAAATTCACTTATTACATTAAGCAGTTTTTTTTGTGGAGCCTTTAGGGTTTTCCATGTATACTATCATGTCATCTGCAAATAATGACAGTTTTACTTCCTCCTTGTCAATTTGGATGCCTTTTATTTCTTTTTCTTGTCTGATTGCTGTGCCTAGAACTTCCAAAACTATGTTGAATAGAAGTGGTGAAAATGGACACCCTTACCTTGTTCCTGATGTTAGGGGGAAAGATTTTAGTTTTTGTCCATTGAGTTGATGTTGGCTGTAGGTTGCTTGTACACTGACTTTATTATGTTGAGGAATGCTCCCTCTATTCCCACTTTGCTGAGAGTTTTTTTTATCATAAATGGATGCTGTACTTTATCAAATGCCTTTTTAGCATCTATTGACATGATCATGTGATTTTTGTCTTTCACTTTATTTATGTGGATTATTATGTTTATTGATTCACAAACATTGTACCATTCTTGTATCTGTGGGTGAATCTCACTTGATCATGGTGTATGATCTTTTTAGTGTATTGCTGGAAGCAGTTTGCTAATTTTTGTTGAGGATTTTAGTGTCTTTATTCCTCAGTAATATTGGCCTATAGTTTTCTTCCTTTGTTGTGTCTTTATCTGGTTTTTGAATTAGGATAACACTGGCTTCACAAAAAGAGTTTAGGACTCTTCCTGTTCTTGAATATTTTGGAAAAATTTGAGAAGGATAAAAGTTAGCGCTTCCCTAAGTGTTTGGTAAAGTTCACCTGTGAAGCCATCTGGTCCAGGATTTTTGTGTGCTGGAATTTTTTTAATTACTGTTTCAATTTCACTAGTTGTTATCAGTCTATTCAGACTTTCTGCTTCTTCTTGATTCAGTTTTGGAAGATTATATGTTTCTAAAAATTCATCCATTTCATCCTGGTTTCCAAACTTCTTGGTATATAGTTGTTCAAAGTAATTCCTTACAATCCTTTGTATTTCTCTGGCATCAGTTTTAATTTCTTCCCTTTCATTTCTGATTTTGTTTATTTGGGTCCTCTCTTTTTTTTCTTGATGAGTATGCTTAAAGGCTTGTTGATTTTGTTTATCTTTTCAAAGAACCAGCTCCTGGATTTATTGATCCTTTGAATTGTTCTTTTAGTCTCTATGTCATTTAATTCTGCTCTGATCTTAATTATTTCCTTTCTTCTACTTACTATGGGCTTTTGTTGTTGTTGTTGTTGTTATTGTTCCTCTAGTTCTTGTAGATGAAGAGTTAGGTTGTTTATCCTTGTGCATATCACTAACTGCCAGTGACGGCTGCAAATGGGCCCAAAGCTCTAGTGCTATCCATTTTCAGGGCTAGTTGATTTGGCAGGTGAGTTGCTACACACTCCTTAGCTGATTCTGACTTTCATGGCCACTGTCCTGCTTAAAAATTTAAACATTTCTGGGATATATACAGAAAAAAGAACAATCATCTGAAATCTTACAACCCAAGTTTAACTCTAGGTACCTGTAGAGCTATACCCATACATAACTTTGTATACACATTATACTATACATATAGTTTTGTATCCTGTTTTTTAAAATTCAATAATGGGTGGTACTTATTTTTTCAATATCAAGAAATATAGATTCACATCATCAATTTTTATTGACTGCATAATATTCCTGTGAGTTACCATAATTTATATAACTAATTGCATTGAAGAACACATATGCCTATTGCATTTTTTAAATATTATCATCAGTGCTCTGAAGAACTTTCTTGTACATCTATTTTATCTACTCATCCATAGTTCTCCTTGGGATAAATTCCCATAAGGTAAATTTCTGAGATTCTTTCTTTTATAAAGAACAAAAGAAACCATGAGTGAAAGAAGTCTGGTTGAATAGCATAGTTCCAGAGAATTCATGCAACAAATTTGCATATAAATCTATGCTGTATCAGGAGACTGATCTAGACAGCTTGAGATGCAAACATAAAAAATCATCTTCTAATGTAGTAGGGAATATAAACCCTTATACAAATAACTATGACAGTAAGATTAAATTCCTAATAGAGGTATGAATAGAGCACCATGGGAAGGACAGTAGAAGATGCTGTTTAAGTTGGGCAAAGAGATGGGGAAGAATGAGCAGAAAGCAACAGTGAGCTGGTTGTGCAGTTGCGAGGAGTTAAATAGATAAGTGTACTAGTCTGCTAGAGTTGTTGTAACAAAATACCACAGACCAGACCAGTTTCTGCCTTAAACAGCATAAATCTGGCCAATCTCACAGTTCTGAAGGCTAGAAGTCCAAGATCAAGGTGTTGCCGGGCTTGGTTACTTCTGAGGGTTGTGAGGGAAGGATCTGTTCCAGCCTCTGTCCTTGGCTTGTAGATAGCCATTTTTTCTCCCTGTGTCTTCAGATCATCTTCTCTCTATAAGTGTTTGTATCCAAATTTTCTTTTCTTATAAGGATGCCAGTCCTATTAGATTAGTGCCTCATCAATACCCTCATTTTATTTAATTACCTCTTTAAAGACCTTATCTTTTCCAAATACAGCCACATTGTCAGGTTCTGGGAGTTAAGAATTCAACATGTGAATTTTGGGGTGGTTGGAGAGGGACACAGTTCAGCCTATAGCAGTGAAAAAAGGAGAAGTGCTTGTATAAAGGCCCAGTGTCAGGCAAGTGTGCTGTAGTTGGGAAAGCTCTTTGAGCCAGGTGGAGAAAGGGAATAGTGATGAGGAAGGGGGGTTTTGTTCTGCCTGGGTGGGAAGTCATGTGAGTGCTGGCTTGAATCCCAAATTGAAACAAATCTGAGTATGAGTTAGGAATGGATAATGGGTAGTGATTGAAAAATTAAGACCATTGATACATTGTAATAAATTCTGCCTTTAAAAATATGGTATTAAAAGGAAGCAACAAACATTCTTGATTACCTACTAGAAGGTGAGCATTTCACATGTCTTAATTAATTCTCTCAACAACCCTATTATTAATGCCATTTTGCAGCTATAGAAACCAAGTCTCAGGAGTACTTGAAAACATGTCCAAAGGCACATAGCTAGTAAATACCAGAGTCAGGATTTCAAGTCACGTCCAGTGCCTCTTGTTTGGAATTCCTGCTGCTGCACCATGTAGTCTTTCAAGCTGTGCCCCAACATACATAATGCCGTGCTGTCAGGGACTAACTAAAGACAGTCCTCTTAAGAAAGCAAACCACTTCCTTTAGAAAGATGATCCAGGGCTTTATCTCTTGATTGTCACACTTAGCTCTCTGAACCACTTGGAAGTAGCCTGTGCTCAGCTTCAACCACTCCTCCTTTCTGATGAGAATTCTCCAAAGGAACTAGTGGCAGAAGGAGGCTGGCAAAGTGTCTGGGTCAGCTGGTTGTGATTGAGTACTGTTCCAGTATTGAAGACCTGATAAAAATCTGGAGCCTCTGGGTACTCGATTTTTAAAGTAATCCTGTCAGTTCCCTAATAATAGTAATAAATTAACCAAACAGCAGATTCAGTGGTATTTTATGTCCTAAGGGTATTGCTTTCACACTTCAACTTGATGGCATGATTTATCAAGAGATAAATTACAGCTGGGAACAAATGGATTTACTGATGACAGAGAGACAAGTATATTCCAAAGATGTTACCAGTGATGGGCATGTACCTGACAAGCATACTTGAAAATCCCCAAACAAAAAGCTTCTCTTCAAAGGCTGAACAACTTTAATCTTCACTTTAGATGTAGGTCATTGCAAGGACAGAAGAATTTTGATGGTTTAATTACCCCCTGCCCAAATCATTATGACTTGAAAGTGTTAATTACTTTGCTCTTTAAAGATGGGATTATGCAATGATCTCTAACCTTTTCAGAAACCCATCTGGAAGATAAGTAAATAAATGAATATGGGGTTATGCAACTGTAAATGTGTTATACATTTATTTACAGTAGCTGCCTCCCTCCGTGCTCCACTCCTAATAAGATATTACTGTGCATGTCTAGTTCTCATATAGGTGCGTGTGACTAAGATGGAGTTTGGCTGTTCGCCTTGCTTACTGAACAAGACCTCCTCATCCCTGGATATAAAGGAAGTTAGGATTACTTCCAGGAGGTGCTCAAAAGAATAATCAGGAAGCAGAACTAAGATAGAGAGCCTAGGCAGAGGGCAGAGATGGCTTGGACTCTCAAGTTTAGGTGAGAGCTCACTGGAGATGTGTGAAGATAGCTTCTCCACACAGAGGCTGACCCAGAATGATGAGTGGAGAATTGATCCTGCCCTGCAAATCTACAGAGGCCCATGGGGCTATCTAGAGTATGTAGTTTCCAGAAAAGGGATATCAGAAAATATTCTTGGTGAGAAATAGTCTAATGAATGTGCTCATCTTAAAGCATTTTTTTGAGTTTTTATGAAAAGAATAAGAACAGGCTTATTCTCTGTGGGCAAGCAGTGGTGGGGAGAGGTGGGAGTAGGGTAGGATGTGTGCTATTACCCCTTAACAGTATCTTGAAGGAAAAAGAGCCCTAAGCTATCTCTCTACCTTATAAAAGAAGCAAGTTAAGGGTGCCTTGAGACTTGGACATTTAAAACATATATTTTTAAAATAAACTCCAAAATCCAAGCAGTATACAAAGAACAGACACATAACATTTTCCCCAACAAATCAAAGCAAAAAACAACATCATTGGAAAAACTAGATGTAGAAATAAGATTTAGTTTTAGAAGCAGGCAAGCAGATTAGCTCATTAACAAAGAGTCCTCTCAAGGAACAAATAAGATTTAAAATGTTCATCGCTTTTGGAAGGTTTAAAGCTAGCTATAACTAGACAACTATGTACACAGATGAAAAGAAAGTGGTGAAATGCAGTTTCTTGTTAAAGTCCTTTAAAGTTTTCCAATAGCCTCAAGCATCTGTCAAAATCCCAGGGAGGTGCTACAAAGAACTGTTTTAAACCTCCAAAATCAGAGTCCCTGAGGATATAAAGGTGCATGTCACTTACCCTCTTGAGGATAAACAGTTTTCCCATACACAAATTGTGAAAAACGTTATAAACATATAGCATTTTTCCACTACATAATCTATTTGAATTTTGCTATATTTGGATTGCTTTTATTATAAATGTACTTAGTTGCTTCATGCAATCTTTTTTTCTGACCAATCCTTTTTTTTAAAAAAAAAGGTTTATTTTATTCTCATTCATGAGAGGGAGGAACAAAGAAAGAGAGGGAGAGAAACATTGACGTGAAAGAAACACTGAAACCCAACCTAGACATGTGCCCTCACTGAGATGATGCTCCAGCCAACCAAGCCACACTGGCCAGGGCACCTGACCACTTCTGAATATATTTTTATAAGAAAAAAAAGAGATCAAGTGTAAGAACCCTTGGACTCCAGGGAGGTATCTGGTTTTCAGGATATACCTGTAAAACAGAACTGTCATGATTGAATGTCCAGATCAATCCTTCAGAAAACCCCTAGGGGCCAGGGAAGTCACCTTTAACGTGTATTCTCCATACTGTCTTGAGCACATGTGCCCACAGGCTAATATGAGAGGCAGAGCAGAAGAGAACAGGGGCTTAAGTCTTCTCCCTGAGAGTCAGTCTTGGGTGTGGACATGAATTTTGATAGGTGTCCAAAACAACAGTTAGCCTCCTACAGTCCCCCTTACTTCTAGTGAGCAACTCTGGAGGTACTAAGATTACCCTGGGAAGCAGGGCAACTCAAACCAACTGCGTCCAAATTAAGTAGGCAGAAAACCCAGATTTGCCTATCGGCCAGCCTGCTACAGTATCCCCATGTCAACTCCACATTCAGTCAGAAGTAGGAAATGGGGTAAGGGGATGAACCCTTCTGTCTTTTCCATCAGTGCCCTTCAGTTGAGACCCAATTTAGTCTACTGTGGGTAAGAAAAGAGAAACTGCTGACAATATGTTTTATTCTTTACCCAGAAACATACTGCCCCAATTTTCATCTTTTCTGAACCAATCGACACATCTCTCTTTGTTTTGTCTCAGAAGAATATAATTTTCTTTTTGCTTTCATTCTGTTGAAGCAAAAGTTGTCATGTGTTACAAACTTGGCCTGTTTCATATTAACACAAATATGGGAAACTTTAAAAAATCATAATGCAGGAATAATTGGGAAGAAGTGGCACTATTTTTAAGTGAAGTATAACATATCATATATAAAAAAATGTATGCCTTGATGAATTTTTACAAACTACAAACTGAACATTCATTCCAATGAACACCCCATCCAGGTGAAGAAATAGAAAACTACCAGGACCCCCAGAAGATGCCCTGTTCCATTCTGTCAAGGATAACCATGATTTTGACTTCTATCTACTCTGTTTTGATAGATCAATTTTCTAAAAAAATTTTACTTTAAATAAATGGAATCTTTTGTGTCTGGCCCCCTTCATTCAATGTTGCACTTGACAGAGTCAGGGTTGTTGGTGTAGCAATAGTTCATTCAATTTCACTGCTCTAGCATTTCATTAAGTGAATATGCCACAGTTCATTTATCCTTTGTACTGTGGATGCATATTTGGGTTGTTTACATTTTTTGCCTATTATGAATAATGTTGCTATGTGCATTCTTATACTTATCTTCTGGTGAACATGTATTCACCATCTCTGTTGGTTATATACTTAGGAATGGAATAGATGTGCCCCAAACTATGCATATGTTTAGTATTAGTAAATACTAACCAGTTTTCCAATGTGATAATGGCAATGAACACTTTGGTTTGAGAGTTTGGGTTGCTCTACATTTTCAGCATTACTTGATATTGTGTCTTTTACATTTTAGCCATTCTGATAGCTGTGTGAATGTTTCCATTTCTGAGCATATACATGTTGAAACAATAGTTAAGTTAAAAATAAAATATATTTTCATGTTTTGAAGATTAAATGATGTCCTGAGAAAGACAAGTATGTGGATGATCTCACTGGAATATACTGGTAACAGATTACTTTTGTGTGACCAATGTTTTGAGGATAGTTGCACAAAGATGGGCAGAGTTGCTCTAGAATGTAGAATCTTAGGTTCCCAATAAAAATACAACATTTTCACTCTATTTTGGGGGATTTTGAACAATTGTGGTCAATATCTGAGTGCAGCAATTTGACCACTGATCAGTCCACATCAGCACAACAAGGGCTACAAAGGGGAGTGTGTTCATATGCTCAGCACTCAGAAGCATTTTCCTCTGCAGTAATTTAGATTCCACTGTCATATGTTAACTCACCTTTCATTTTTTCTACAAACTCAAAGTTTTTGAAGAAAGTTTACATATGTTTCTGATTGCATTATAGCTGTTAAAATGATAAATTTATCACTTATTACTCTAAAATCACATTGAACATATTCACAAAATGCCTAATTCTGTCTGACCATGCAGGAGCACCTGACCCCAAATGTTAGTGAGAAATGCATTTGGTGACAATAACAGATTGGCCCACAGTAACTCAAAGTGTTTATTTTCCTTACATAATTAAAGAGACATGTTTGCTGTTTTTCTTAAAAGCCTCCAGTCAAATCTGCCTTTATTTTTTATTTTATTTTATTTTAAAAAATTTTTAATTAAATTTATTGGGGTGACACTGGTTAATCAAATTATGTAGATTTCAATTATACAATTTTATTAAATACATTATCTGCATATTATATTGGGTGTTCACCACCCCAAGTCAAGTCTGCTTCTATCACCATTTAACTCTTTACATTCTTCTACCTGGTCCCACCCCCTTTACCTTTGGTAATCACCACACTGTTGTTTGTTTGTGACTATGAGTTCTTTTTTTCCCTCTTAATCCCTTTACCTTTTTCACCCAGCTCCCACAACCCTCCTCCCCTCTGACAGCTGTCAGTCTGTTCTCTGTACATTTCTATTTTGTTTGTTAGTTTATTTTGTTCATTAGATTCCACATATAAGTGAAATCACATGGTATTTGTCTTTCTCTGATGGGCTTATTTCACTTAGCATAATTCTCTCCGGATCCATCCATGCTGTTCGAAATAATGAGATTCTCTCTCTCTCGATCTCTTTTTATCACCAAATAGTATTCCATTCTGTAAAAGTACCTCGACTTTTTTTTATCAATTCATCTAATAATAGACACTTGAGGGCTGCTTCCAAATGTTAGTTATTGCAAATAATGCTGCAATGGACATAGCGTGTGAAAGGACCAAAAAAGCTCCCTTCAGGCTCTCTTTTACTAGCAGTCTGTCAGGCATAATTAACTGTTGTTCCTCTAAGCCTCTATTCTCAGGACTGGGAAGATTACTGAAAGCATCCTGCTTGCAGGTGATTTAAAACTTATACAATCAGGACACACCAACTGAGCACCTGGACCCTGAATCCAAAGATAACAGCAAAACAAACTGAAGGCTGCACTCTCAGCCTGAAACCTCATGATTCACAACTACTAGCCACGACACCCAGCTAAAAACCCTCTGCCCCTTCTGATTCAATAAAAATTCACAGCCCCCACCCTTCAGGGCTGGTGCATTTCTTGCAATGAAACCTTTTTCTCTTTTGGGAAAGTAAAAATGAAACTTTGCTCTCTGCATTTTCTTCTCTTTGAAAAACCTTTCACAGCCTGCATCACTGGGCACCCTAACAGAGTGCATATGTTCTTTCTGAATTATTGTCGTGAGTTTTTTCAGATACATTCCAGAAGTGGAATTGCTGGGTCATAGGCAATTCTCTTTTTAATTTTTTGAGGAAGCTCCATACTGTTTTCCATAGTGGCTGCATCAGTCTGCATTCTTACTAACAGAGCATGAAGCCTCCCTTTTCTGCACATTCTTGCTGGCAGTTGTTTGTTAATTTATTGATGATAGCCATTCTGACAGGTGTGAGGTGATTTCTCATTGTGGTTTTAATTTGCTTTTCTTTGATGATTAATGACATTGAGCATCTTTTCATATGTCTATTGGTCATCTGTCTGTCCTCTTTGGAGAAGTGGTTATTTAGGAGGTCCCTTTGCTTATTTTTTAATTGGGTTGTTTTGTGTTTTTTTTTGTGTGTGTTGAGTTATATAAGTTCTTTATAAATTTTAGATAGTAACCTCTTATCAGGTGTATAATTAGCAAATATGTTCTCCCATTTAATAGGTTGTCTTTTCATTTTGCTGATGGTCTTTTTTTTTTGCTGTGCAAAAACTTTTTAGTTTGACATAGTCCCATTTGCTTATTTTTTCTTTTGTTTCCCCATCTCAGAAGATATAGCAGGAAAAAATTATTGCTACAAGAAATATTCAAGATTTTCCTTCCAATTTTTTCTTCTAGGAGTTTTATGATTTTGAGCCTTACATTAAAGTTTTAATCCATTTTGAGTTTATTCTTGTATATGGTGTAAAAAGGTGGTCTAGGCCAATATCCCTGGTGAACATAATGCTAAAATCCTCAACAAAATATTAACAAACTGGATCCAGCAAGACATTTAAAAGTTCATATGCCATTATGAAGTGGGATTCATTTCAGCGATGAAAGATTGGTACAGTATCTGCAGATCAATAAGTGTGATACACTACATAAACAAAACCAAGGATAAAAATCACATGATCATATCAATAAATGCAGAAAAAACATTTGATAAAATCCAGCACCTATTTATGACAAAAACTTTCAGCAAGAGGGAATGAAAGAAACATACCTCAACATCCTAAAGGCCATATATAACAAACCCACAGCCAACGTCATACTCAACAGGCAAAAACTAAGAGCATTCCATGCAGATCAGGAACAAGACAGGGATGTCTGTTTTCACCACTTTTATTCAACATAGTATTGGAAGTCCTGGCCACAGTGGTTAGAAAAGAAGAACTAAAAGGCATCCAAGTTGCAAAGTAAGAAGTAAAACTGCCATTATTTGCAGATGACATGATACTGCATATAGAGAACCCTAAAGATTCCACCAAAAAATGACTAGAATTGATAAATGAATTCAGTAAAGTAGCAGGATACAAAATACTGGTTTGACCAAAAAGTTTATTTAGTTTTTCCAGTAAAATAAAAAACACATTTTTTGTTTTCACCAATAACTTTATTGATTTGGATATTTTGAGTATGTCAGCTATCTCCTGCATGGGATAACATTGATTGTTCTCAATTAATGTCTCGATTTGATTGCTACCACCTTCAACTGGTCTAGTTGACTGTGGAGCATCATCCAGGGAGAAATCTTGAGCATGAAATTTGCAAACCACTTTTGACACATTTGATGAGTCACAGCACCTTCTTCATGCACTGCACAAATTTTTTTTGTGTGTTTCAGTTGCATTTTTACTTTTCTTGAAATAATAAAGCATACTATGCTGCAACTGTTGCTTATTTTCTTCCATCTTCAATATTAAAATGGCTACATAAAATTTACCAGTTTTGATATTTTTTAGTGCATGTTGATATGACAGCTGCCACAATACATTCTAACAAAATTGTTTTGAATGAAGTTAAAGACAACTAAGTGCCATTAAAGCCATCCTATGGAAAAACCAAATGAACTTTTTGGCCAACTCAATAAATATCCAGAAATCAGTTGTATTTTTATGTACCAATAATAGACTATCAGAAAGGGAAACTAAGAAAACAATTGCATTTTACATTTGTATCAAAAAATAAAATAAAATATCTAGGAATAAGTTTAAGCAAAGACGTAAAGACCTGTATTTGAAAAATTATAAGACATGAAGAATGAAATTGAAAAGTTATAAATAAGTTGAAGCATATTCCATGTTTATGTATAGGAACAATTAGCATCATTAAAATGCCCATATTACCCAAAGCAATGCATAGATTCAATGCAATTTCTATCAAGATACAAACAGCTCAGTTCACGAAACTAGAACAAATATCCCACAAATTTATATGGGACCACAAAAGGCCCTGGATAACCACAGCAATCTTGAAAAAGAAGAATAAAGTTGGAGGAATTATGCTACCTGATAGGAAACTATATTGCAAGGCCATAATAATCAAACAGCATGTTACTGGCATAACAATAGACATATAGATCTGTGGAACAGAATGGAAAGTCCAGAAATAAAGCCACATCTTTATGGTCAATTAATATTTGGCAAAGAAGGCAAGAACATACAATGTGGTAAAGACAGTCTATCAATAAGTGGTATTGAAAAAAATAGACAAATATCATGCATATTTGTTGATTTTAAAACTAGTCAGCTAGTTGTTGCTATTCATCCAGCTGCTCAGCAATATTTTTAGGCAGCCAGTTTTTAATTATTTTGTCCCATGGTTGCAAAATGGCTGCTGTATTTTAGGCATCACATCTACATTTAAGGAGTAAAAGAGGAAAAGAGAGGGTGATTCCAAACATATCTTTATCTGTAAAAGTAAAGAACCTCAGAAGGCTTCTGCTATACCTCTGTATTAGTTATCTATTGCTGTGGAACAACTAATCTCCCCACCCCCACCCAAATAAGTGGCAAAAGAACAACAAGAACAACAAAAGTACTTCAGGAGATAAGTCTGCTGAAAGCAAAACCCAAATAATCATTATTTTACAATTTGTATGGATCAAGAATGCCATAGGGCCTTAGCTAGACTGGTCTGGCTCAGGGTCTCTCATGAAATTCCAGTTCGGGTGTTGACAGAAGTTGCAATAATACTCAGGCATGACTCGGCTGGGGAACCCACTCTGAGATGGCTCACTGCCAAGATGGCAGTTGGCAGGAAGCCTCATTTACCCACCACGTAGGCCTCTCCATAGTCTCTGTGTTCTAGCCTCACAACATGGCAGCTGCCTTTTCCCACAACAAGTGGTCCAACAGAGAGCAAGGGAGAAATCACATTATTTTATGAACTAGGCTTGAAAGACTAATGCTGTCACTTTCACCTTTCGAAGAGAGGAGACCAAAGAATTTGTGGACCTTACTTTAAACCCATACTGTCTCACTGATTGAAACTGATTTAGTTGTTTAGTTGTTCAATCTAATTATGGTGGAGTCTGGGAAATAAATTTATCATCAGAGGTTATGTCTGCTTTTCCCTTGAACAAAACAGGGGCTCTACTAGCAGGAAGAAAGGGAAAAGAAGTATTGGGAAGGCAATAGCTGATTAATTCATATGTAATGGAATTTTTGAGAACTGGGAAAAATAATTCTAGAGTTTATCTGAAGGAATAAACAGTTTAGAATAGATATAACACTTGAAAAATAAGGCTTTTTAGGGCTGGATAGGGGAATGCCCATACCTATTGGACTATAACATATAAGATGAATCAATATATAGGCAAATGAATAAAAAACAATGTACAGTACATAAATAAATGCTAATTTATAAGAAATATTGAAGGGGATGAATTTTTTTCATAAATGGCATTGAAAATGTGTTTGTGTTTAAAAGTTATTAATTTATGTTTTAGGATTCTTAGGATATAGTCCCAGCAGTGGAGTTGCTGGGTCGAAAGGTGGATCCAGTTTTAATTTTCTGAGGAAGTTCCATACTGTTTTCCACAGTGGTTGTACCAGTCGGCAGTCCCACCAACAGTGCACTAGTGTCCCCTTTTCTCCACAACCTCTCCAACACTTGTTGTTTGTTGTTTTGCTTATGTTGGCCATTCTGACTGGTGTGAAATGGTACCTCATTGTGGTTTTAATCTGCATCTCTCTGATAGCTAGTGATATTGAACATCGTTTCATGTGATTTTGGATCTTCTGTGTGTCCTCCTTGGAGAAGTGTGTGTTCAAGTCCTTTGCCCATTTTTTAATTGGGTTGCTTGTCTTCTTAGAGTATAATTGTGTAAGTTCTTTATATATTTTGGAGATTAAGCCTTTATCTGAGGTATCATTGGCAAATATGTTTTCCCATACAGTTGATTCTCTTTTTATTTTGATAGTGTTTTCTTTAGCAGTGCAGAAGCTTTTTATTTTGATGAGGTCCCATTTGTTTATTCTTTCCTTTATTTCTCTTGCTCTAGGGGACATGTCTGTAAAAAAGTTTTTGTGTGATATATCTGAGATTTTCCTACCTATGTTCTCCTCTAGTACTTTAATGGTGTCACGATTTATATTTAAGTCTTTTATCCATCTTGAGTCTATTTTTGTGTAAGGTGTAAGTTGGTGTTCTAGTTTCATTTTTTTGCATGTTGCTGTCCAGTCCAAAAGAACCTTTGCACCCCCATGTTCATAGCAGCACAATTTACAATAGCTAAGTCCTGGAAGCAACCTAGTTGCCCATCAGTAAATGAATGGATCAAAAAACTATGGTACACTTACACAATGGAATTCTATGCAGCAGAAAGAAAGAAGGAGCTCCTACCCTTTGCAACATCATGGATGCAACTGGAAAGCATTATGCTAAGCGAAATGAGCCAGGCAGTGAAAGATAAATACCATATGATCTCACCTTTAACAGGAACCTAAACAACAAAACAAAGAAAGAAGCAGGGTATAGTCAAAGACACTGCATTAGAGGACAGGTGGAGAGTGACCAGAGGAGAGAGAAGAGGGATTTTGGGGGAGAGGGGGAGGGGTTTATAGGATCAAAGTTAAAGGACACATGGATAAAAGCTAGG
>PVIA01016999.1:0-17006 GCA_004024845.1 Tonatia bakeri | reverse complement strand
ATATCCAGTTCTCTTTTTAAATTGTAGTAATTGATATATTTGGACTTATTTCTAATATCTTCATTTGGTACTTTCTCTTTATTCTGATTTTCTGTTTTTACCCCCCTTTCCTGTTTTCCTTAAAATTATAATTGAAAGATTTTCTTTCCTGATTTCTCTCCCTTTTCTAGTTTGTTAGTTGTACACTAAATTTTCTTACATCGTCTTTATTCTAGAGATTAAGTTTAATGTAAATAGCTACTCTTTCAAAATCTAACACTGTGAGGGCACTAGAATAGTTTGACTCTATTTTCTTCCAAATGACTTATTATGCCCATCAGTTCTGTCTTTTAAAAAATTAATCTCCCAAGAAATTATTATTATCCCTTTATGTAGTCAATTTTGTTAACTTTATCTATGTGTTTGCTGGTTTTTTAAATATATTCTATTGATTATGCTATTACAGTTGTCCCATTTTACCCCTTTATTCCCCTCCCCCCTGCACACCCTCTCCCACCTGCACTCCCCCCAACTTAGTTCATGTCCATGGGTCGTACATATAAGTTCTTTGGGTTCTACATTTCCCATACTATTCTTAACCTCCCCCAGTTTATTTTCTATCTACCATTTATGCTACTTATTCCCTGTACCTTTCCCCCCATTCTGCCTTTCCCTTCCCCACTGATAACCCTCCATGTGATCTCTATTTTTGTGATTCTGTTCCTATTCTAGTTATTTCCTTAGTTGGTTTTTTTGTTCGTTGTTTTTTAGGTTCGGTTGTTGATAGTTGTGAGTTTGTTGTCATTTTACTGTTCATATATTTAATCTTCTTCTTTTTCTTAGGTAAGTCCCTTTAACCTTTTATATAATAAGGGCGTGGTGACGATGAACTCCTTTAACTTGACCTTATCTGGGAAGCACTTTATCTGCCCTTCCATTCTAAATGATAGCTTTGCTGGATAGGGCAATCTTGGATGTAGGTCCTTGCCTTTCATGACTTGGAATACTTCTTTCCAGCCCCTTCTTGCCTGTAAGGTTTCTTTTGAGAAATCAGTTTACAGTCTTATGGGAACTCCTTTGTAGGTAACTGTCTCCTTTTCTCTTGCTGCTTTAAAGATTCTCTCCTTATCTTTAATCTCGGGTAATCTTGGTGTGTGATTCCTTGGGTCCAACTTCTTTGGGACTCTCTGAGTTTCCTGGACTTCCTGGAAATCTGTTTCCTTTGCCGGATTGGGGGAGTTCTCCTTCATTATTTGTTCAAATAAGTTTTTAATTTCTTGCTCCTTCTCTTCTCTTTCTGGCACCGCTATGATTCAGATGTTAGAACATTTAAAGTTGTTGCAGAGTTTCCTAAGCCTCTCCTCATTTTTTTGGATTCTTGTTTCTTCATTCTGTTGAGCACTGTCCGTGGGGGAGGGGTCCTAGGGGAACAGTGCCACTTGCTCCGCTCTCTGCTGGCTTTCAGTCACTTCCCCTGCTTCCCACAAGCAAATTGGGCCTTTCTGGTGCTGATTCCCAGGTGGGTGGGTTTGTGTACATTCTAGGATCCTGTGGGTCACCCCAGCAGCTCTCTGGTGAGGCTGCAAGCTTCTCCCACTGCCTGAACCCAACAGGTTTTTTCAGTCAGAGGTTTGAGGCTTTATTTCCGCATACTGGAACCCTGGGTGTGCAGTCTGTCCCGTTCCCCAGTTGTTTGTCCCAGTTTATCTGCATGCAAATGTGGGACCCCCCTCCCCCACCAGCAGCCGCCTTGCCAGTCTTCTCCACCCCGGCTGCCCGTCTCCACCCCTGCTACTGGTCTGGATAAATGTTTCTTCTTTAACTCCTTGGTTGTGGGACTTTCATACAGTTCAGCTTTCTGGCAGTCCTGGTCGTCTTTTGTTTTTAAATGTGTTGTCATCCTTTTTTGGTTGTGCGAGGAGTGTATCTGCCTACGCCTCCATCTTGGCCGGGAGTCTGCCTGTGCTTTTTAAAGTCTCACACCATCAGCGTGCACCTGCTTTCCTTCTGCTGAGGCATGTTCTCTACAGGCGCCTTCAGCGGAGGCCTGTGGGTAGGAAACTTTCTCCGTTTCTCATGATCTGAAATGACCTTATTTTGTCCTCATTCTTGAAAGCTATGTTTTTCCTCCCACAGGACGTAAAATTGTATCCAACTGTTATTTCCTCCCGATTTATTGACGATGTCAGTCTACTGCCTTCTAGCTTTTTTAGTGCATGTGAGACATCAGCCATCACTCCAGTTTGTCACCCTTTGGAAGGTAACTGGCTCATATCTCTTTGTCTTCGCTGTGCTGATGGTCACACTGCAATTTGTTTGGTGTGGATTTCCTTTGTCCATCCTGGATCAGAATTAACCCGGCTATTGCCTTTCACACAGTTTTCTTCACACCACCACGATTACCAGCTGTTCCCCTGCTCACTACATCCCCACGCTCCCTAAGCTCTCTTTCCTGAAGCTCAGCATCCCTGTGCTGAGACTTCCCTCCCACCTATGTTTTAGCTCACAGATTCGCTCTTCAGCAATGCCTAATTGAGTTTTCAATTAGAATTATTGTTTTTATTTACATATGTTTAATTTTGCTTTTTAGATATTATTGTTTATATGGATAGCCTTTTGCACCCTAATACAAAGCTTTCATTTTGTTTTTCTCCTTGAAATTAGTAAACTGCTCATTTTATCCCCTATGTCAGAGGATCCAGTGGCCGCATCCTTTGGAGGTCTGACTCGGCTTGTTGAGGCTTCTGCTGTCTCTGGGTCAGGTCGCCTCACTTGCCTCTGTGCTTTGTGATGTGTGAAGGCAAGCTCCTTTCTTGGAACTCCATGCACTTTTAGGAGTTCCTTGAGACCTGGCTGATGGCGGGAACCCACGAACAGACTTGCACGTGCTTCTGCATATGTTTAAGGGACTTCACCACCTGAAGCCACTTCAACCCCATCAGTTGGGGATGAGTGATGAGCACGCCCACACTTTTTTTAGCACAATAAGATTATTTCAGGTATTTAAATTTCTCCTGCCACCATCCTGGAGTCGGCCATTTTTAACCGTTAGTGAATTAATCATGGGAGAAGTATGCTAAAATACGACACTGTGATGGCGAATATTTTATTATCCAGCTAAAATCAACACCTTAGAAAAGGAAGAAAGTCAGTTTTTCTCTGCCTCCTGAATAAGCATTAACAAAACTGTCTAGCGTGTCCATCAGTTGGAAGGTGCCCCGAATTATTCACCTGCCTGGTAGACAGAGGCCTGTGGCCCCAGGAGCTCAGGCGAGTGTGCGGTGACAGATTTTCATGGCTACATGCCACTTCATCAGGAGACCGACTCCTTGGGGATTTTACTTTTAAAGGAAAATTTATCTTGTGGATCCTTCTGAAAGGAACATTAAGCAAGTTAACAACTGATGTCTTTGTGAAGCTCTACAGAAAATTGAGAACCATTTTCATGCAGAGGGATCTTAAAGGAACGCCTGCGGAAACCTGAAGAGACTCCCACTCAGAGAGATTCGGGTTACTTTGACTCAAACCCACAGTGTTCCTGGAGAAGGCACTAGACGCCAGCTCTGTGCCCCGTAGCAGACAGAGCCCTGAGCAACGGGGACGCTCGATTTAGGTAAAGGCTTTGGATCTGTGTTATGAGGCCCAAGGAATTAATATAAAAGAAGCAAAACTAATCAGTGGCAACAAAACCTAGTTACTGAGGAGAAAATAAGTTAGAATATAGTAAAAAATTTAGTCATGTGTGAATTTCTTCATTCTTCTTCTTGATATTAACCTCATACTTTGTTCATTATTTTTATGAAATTGAAATTATTTTTGGTGTTCGGAATAGCATGGTGATTTTCATTACTTTGTCTTTACATTTTTTTGTCCAAGTAATCTGTGCATATAAGTGTGTGCACAGTTTAAAGGGTAGCTACCGTGAGGCATCACAATGGTCCCCTGTCCCCCTCCTCCTGGCCTGACCCCTCGACTTGTTGAGGTTTCTACACTCAAGGATTC
Source organism: Tonatia bakeri (assembly GCA_004024845.1). Taxonomy (NCBI): domain Eukaryota; kingdom Metazoa; phylum Chordata; class Mammalia; order Chiroptera; family Phyllostomidae; genus Tonatia; species Tonatia bakeri. Next base: position 13,025 of record PVIA01016999.1, on the reverse strand, counting down.
CTTTCGGGGCACCTGGTGGTTTGGTTCAACCCGCGCTGTACCCGCCTTCCTCTCTCCCCTCAACTCCCACCGCCCTCCTCTTGGAAGAGAATAAAAGGAAAAGCAGAGCTTCCCGGTTGTAGGAAAGCACATGCAATGGTGCCCCTGCCTTTGGACCAGGGACATTGGCCCCCACGAAGGAAGAGCCCAAACGATTGGAGAACAGACACCTGCTCCGGCGGGAGAAGCACCGATCGCGGCAGGGCTGAGCCCGCCATGGGGGGATGGGCAGAGGGGCTGTGCCATTGCCTCCCAGCTCGGCCCCTGTGTGCTGTGGCTGCATGCCGTGGCTGTGTGCCCTGGCTGCGGCGAGATGGCCCCACGGAGAGCGAGCACGCTGGAAAAACCAAAGTCGTTTTCAGAAAAGGAGCGTGAGAGGAACAGATGCCCCTGTTTCACTGTTGCCATCACTGCGTCTTCTCCGCATTCACAGATCCCCCCAAGATGTTTGAAATGCTGTAGAGTCACGTTCCTTCCACACTTCCCGACGGCAGGTGGGCGGGAAGGAGGCAGCCAGGCAGCTTGTCCCGTGGAGAGGCGCTATTTCAAGTGGGGAGTGGGATCTGGCTGCCGGAATCGGGTTGGCAAGGAGTTGTGCAAGCGGGCTGGGCGGGGCAGGAGCCGCACACGAGGGGCACCGGGATTCCTCCATCCCGCCGGCAAGCACGTGTTGGGGCGCCCCTCCTGCCAGCCCCGGGTTGGGTGCTGAGGAAAAACAATGACTAGGGTCTGGAATTCTTTTGACCCTGGCAATCTGAGGTTAAAGGAAGACATTCTGGAGGAAACAGGACAGGTTTTATCATGATGTTCATGCAGGAGAGAGCCCAGGTAAAAGGTACTCTGAACATAAATAGTAACTGTGAAATAGGAGAGTTTGAAATCTGAAAAGTACTCTTTGATTGCTAAAGAGAACAGCAGAAAATTTTTAAAAAATTAATTTAACTTTTTGAATAGCTACTCTTTTAGGGGTTGAAGTTATTCAAACGGTACAAACAGTGAGGGCTTGAGGAATCTCACTCCCCCGGGACCTTTCGTTTCTCCCCCACCTGTGGGTGTGGCGTCGGCTCCCTGCTGACCTTTCCAGAATTCTCTGTGAAAATGTAGGCACGTGTGCATGTGTATTATCACTGCTTTTTCCCTTTCTTGAGTAACTGATAGCAGACTTTACACAATAGGCACATTAGTTTTCTGGGTCACATAACAAACTATGTATTTATGAGCTGTGGGTCGGGAGTCTGGGTGTGGCTCGGCTGGGATCTCCGAATAGGGCCCCACAAAGCGGCACCAGCGTGTTAGCCGGGCTGAGTGCTCAGCGGAAGCTAGGCCGGGGCAGGGCCTGCTTCCAGGCTCCCGGAGGGTTTTGTTGACTCCATCGCCCTGCAGCGGCGCGATCCTGGGGGTTTGCTTCTTCAAATCAGGTGGGAAAGAGACTCTCTAACCTAAAGATGAGCCTCTGATGAGTGAGCTTACTTAATTAGGTTAGGACTTCCCAGGACACACTCCCCTTTGATTAAGAAATGGATGCCGGCCAACTCAGAGAGAGAAACAGTGTGTGTGTGTGTGTGTGCACGCACACACACGGGCACACGCACTTGTGCCAAAGAGAGAGAGATATACAGGGACAGAGAGAGATAGAAAGTAAGAACCTGAAGGCAGCGGAACTATTGCTGGCCTCGCTGGCCTCTGAGTTTGTGAGCTGCTCATTTTCCTTTCCCATTTTGATTAGAGCTGGTCGCTGGCCCTTACAAGATCTCAGCTTGCATTTACTCATTTTTAAAACGTTCAGCGAGGTGAGGCTGGCCGTGTCCCAGTGTTGCAGGGTCACATTTGGAGGAGCCCAGTGCTGCTCCCCAGAAGGCCCCGCCTCCCTCCTGAGCTGCAGGGTTTGGAGAAATGATGATGATTTTGACCGTAGATTGGAAAGCACGGTGTTAGCACTGTGGTGTATTCAGTTAATGTCCATGTTAACAGGGAGCCCTGGCCAGCTTTAAATGACAGGTGTGATCACATCCCAGAACGCTCCATTTTAGGGGAAATGGCGGTTTTCCTGACCATGGTTCTAGCACATTCCTGAGCAGCGCTTAGCTTTCAGCCCCGCGGTGGAGTGTTCTGTGAGGCATGTGCCTGCTCAGTCGGTCCACCCCTCTCTCGGCCCACTTGTTTGTGCGCGAGAGAGTTTCAGCCTCTAACTTTTACTAAAATAGAAATAGACATGTCACAGTACGTATCATAGTTGGGGCAATAAGAGCAAATTACATTAATCATGTTCTTCCCGTTGGACTCTCCGCTCAACCCTGTTTACCAGTCAGTAAACACTAAGTCACTTCTCTCTACACACCCATCCGAGCGGGGCTTGCTCTGCACCCACTTTCCTGTGCTTTGCGCCCGAGGACGCAGAAATCGTGTGTGACAGGCAGAGTTCTGCACGCTGTTACTCATCTCCTCTCCAGAACGTCCAAACCCTCGTTGGCTGTTCGATTCATCCTTGCCTTGGATGTCTGAGAGCCCGGTTCCACCCCGAACACGGAGCTTAGACGCGTCATGAAGCTCAGGTGTTCTATCACTCAGTCTATGAGGCAGGGGTGGGCGGAGGGTGGTAAGATAAAGCCCAGGGCATTAGCTGCACAAAAAGGTCAAAGCCACAGTTTTTAGTGGGAGTCTTCATGACATTTTGGAATCTCTGCACCAGAGCCCGTGTCTTCTTTAGGTCCAGGCTGAGGGTGCTCTGGTGTTGACCATGAACTTGAAAACTGCTCTCTGAAATCTGAGACTCCAGGTGCCTTGCTCCTGGCCCCATGTCTCCTGGGTGGTCCCTCCAACTGATGGGGCCCGGCCTCATCACACCTCGCAGCATGGTGGCAGAAGCTAATGCTGTCATTGTGACTGCTGTTGGCACAGTCTGAGGTCACTGATTCTGATGCCACTTCTTGTGGCCCCTTGTTGCTCTGGAGGCAACTAGAATGGATCCCCCCGACCCCAGGCTTCCTAGCTCTGCGGCCCTCCCTACATCCCTGTTGGCTCTGAGCCCAAACGTCCCTCAGGCATGGCTGAGAGCACCAGGGGTGCTCTCGGTTCTGCACCGGGGCCCCCATGTTCTCGGGCCTCTGACATCATCACGTCACTGACCTGGGAGAGAAGCTGACCTGGAGCCCCTCCCCTCAGGAGGAGCCCACTCGATGAGGGTCTTCATGAGACCTTGTAAGAGTCTTGGTCTGTCTGTCCCTGAGTTGGTTCAACAACATCGGTTCTTACTCCAGAAACAACCCCCAAAGACTTGGGTCATTCCAGGAGCTGGGAGCTCCACTTCCCAGGGTTGGCACAGGGTGGGGTTCCTGCTGGGGTGCTTGCGGCCTTGGGCTCGTGGAACCACGTGGAAGCACCTCACCTCAACTCAGCGTCGAGGCTGCGCCCCAAGCCCATCCACAACGCACTGGAAGCTGGGCTCCCCGCTCCCCTGCCTCTCCTCCTGCAGCTCGAGAGAAGTGTGCATCGTTCTCAGGAAGTCGGGCTCACGGTCAGGCTCCTCTCATCACCAAGAACGGCCCCCTTTCATTGCGCCAAATCACTTCTTCCTGCCACTTCTAACTCTGACTCCAAGCTCGCCCCCAGAATCATAACCAACAGTAAGCACATTCCCACTCCACTTCAAAGATGACCCCCTCAGCCCCCCAGACCCTCTCTTTTTAGCCCAAGCACCCCAAATCCTTCCAGCCAGTCTGCAGCAGCTGCGTTTGCACTCCTGCTGGTCTCCCCGTGACTTACGGATGAGGTCCAGGTTTTGAAGTCGCCGGGGCTCTGCTGGGTGAAGACCCTGCTGGGCTTGAGCTCTGAGGGCGGCCCGTCCTGCCCGGAGTGGGCAGAATGCCCGTCACCTTCTGCACTGGTAACAGATCTGCGTTTTGGTGGCTTTGGATCAGACGAGCTTCCTTGCAGGTTTCTCCAAGCAACCCAGTTGTCATCCAAGCCCTTGTCCCCAAGTCTCTCCGTGGTTTCTGCGTGTGTGCGAACTCTAATGGTCCTGGGTGCTGCCCGGTTCAGCTGCTCCCTGCCCCCTGTGCAGGTGCAGTGAGGAGCTCAGCATCTTCCCTGACTGTGCAGCTCTCTGTGCGGGGGCCTGGCTGCCCGAGCACGGGGTTTCTGGCTCCTCCAGTCCCTGCACGCCCCCACCCGTGGGCCCAGTGCCCTCCCACCCCTCAGCTCTCTCCCTCCTCTGCTCACATCCTCTCCCTCCTCCCTGCGAACCCAACAAGATTCTCCCTTTTCACATGCAGAACGGCCAGCGGTGCTTTCTGCTTTCCACCCCCAAATGAGGCTCTGGGCCAGAGACCCAGGAGCATCCTTTCTGCGGAAGGGGCATCCATTTCGGGAGTGTTTTTGGTTCCCTTCCGCACTGGTGTCCTCAAGCCGCAGAAGAAGAGGTGGTAGAGACTTAGTCCACCTCTAAGGGGACTGTGTTCTGAATTCCCACCTCAAGGAGGGAAGAAAGGGCAGGGGTCTCCAGGTGAGGGCTGCTTCCCACAGGAGGTCCCCTCCATGACTATTGTCAACGTAATCAGCCCTGGTGCCCCTCGGCCTTTTCTGTTCTCAGGGGGCACCTTGGGGACATTTCAAGGAGCTTTACGGCCAGCAGCACCACTGAAAAGTCAGAAGGGGGTCTTCTGGCTGTCACTGCTTTGCGAGATTGGCCATTTTCCTGGGAGGCACGCCTTGACACTTTCCTCCAAGGCCAGAGCAAAGGCTCAGAGTTCACTTCCACCCGAATTGCCCAGGCTCCGGGAGCACTCTTTTGGGAAAATAAAATTCCCAATTGTCCTGGAACCGCTGTGGTTTGAAATCACTTTTGGGGGTCCTAAGGCTCAACCGTGGATTCTCGAAGATTTTCTAGAACAGCTTAGACAGGCGGTCATCCCGGCACCTGCTCTGCACTGGGGACAGGGACAGGTGCTGAGCACAGCCGGCCGGGCCGGGAGCAGACAGTCTTTGCAGTCGCCGACTTCCCAGCTCAGAGAAGAATGTGACCCCAGGGCACATGACTGCACGGATGACGGGCGCGCCAATGCGGAAGATTCCAACCACAGCATCCGCCGCTCCCTTTAAGAAACATGCCCTGTGTCCTCTCTGCAAGGTCATTCTACAGCATTCACTGGGACTTCAGAGTGCCTCCTAAGATTCTTCCTGGGTATCTCACATTTATTGTCAAGATTGTGCGCGGAATTTTTTCCTCCCGTTACTTTTTCTTCCAGGTTATAGTTGGTGTAAAAGCTATTGATTTTCATAGGTTTATTTTGTAAACTGGACACCTTATTAAACTCTTTCATTGTGTCTTTAAGTTTGATAGTGGCATGCTCACCGAAAACAATTTTCCCTGACCTGTGGGTGAGGGCCTCATTCCAAACTGCCTTCTCTCTGCATTCACATTGAGGATAAAATTGTGTATTTCAGATGAAACACTTTGCAGGTCTTTTTTCATTCTTTTCTGCTGCTTGTAGCAAATCCATTTTCTAGGGAGCCTTTGTGGTGGTTCATCTGAATCATGCCCTTCCCTTGAACTCCGTGCTAACCTGGGGTGGGGTGCTCTGCCTGCTCACAGCCGGGCTCTGGGGGTCGCTGCTCATAGAGATGACGTAGGCCTGTGTCAAACCTTCAGTCCTGGGGACAGGCATGGGGGGGAGGGTGCATTCTAGTGAATGTGGAGGGTACCCTGGAAGAGTGCCATGGATGCCCGTTTTATTCAAGCAGCAACCACACCTCCTTCCCCCAGACACCCCGTCCCCGGCCTCCCTCCCTGGGCTCCTTGGTATTACTCATCTTCTATCGTGTTTAAGCATATTATCCTCGAGTAAGAGTTATGGCTTAAAATGTAAATGCCCTCTGGCCGAGCACTGTCACACTGAGGCACATACCAGCCACTGATGTGGAAGGACATTCCTTGGAGGACTATTTAAAATGCGAAAATATGCAAAGTGCCCGAATGCTTAGCCAGGAGGAGCCAGCCATGGCTCGTCAATGTCCTGGCATAAATGCAGAAGTAAAAATATTTGAAAATTATAACATGGAGGGAACTTCATAATGCGATCTTAAATAACGCAAAGCAGCAAACAACAAACGTGAACTTATTGCACGATTACAATTCTGTGACATTGAGCTTGACTATGAGCCCCAACGAGATTGACCTTGGGGCTAATAAGGACCCGCCCCCAACCCTGTTGTGTCTGAGTAATTGGCAAGGCCCAAGCAGACGGGCTTTGGGTAAGGGAAGTGCAGGCTTACAATGCATGGGGCTTCTTTTCCCAGAGACAGATGGCAACGTGCAGAAGGAATTGGGACAAAGGACGTTTGTCTCTTCCTTCAAGGAGCATGGACTGGGTCTGTGGCTGAGTGTGGCCTGGGGAGAATGCAGCTCCATTTGGCCCTCAGAGCATGGGGCCCTGTTAGGGGGTCCCGGGGAGGGTGGTGGTATCTTCCTGGGTGGCTGTGGCTAGAGCTGAGGGGTGTCCTTGATGCCCTTCATGTCACCAGGTGGCCAGAGAGAGGGAGAGAGCAGGGTCCTTCCCAAGCGTGAGAGCACCCGTGGGTGCAGAATTAGTGGGGCAGGGGCTACAGATGGGGTGTGTGTATCCCCTTCAAATCCACGTGTTGCAGCGCTAATGCCCCCGGGGGGAGCGTGTTTGGTGGGGGGGTCTTTGGGGGTAATTAGGTTTAGGTGAGGCCCTGAGGGCGGGGCCCTATGATGAGACTGGTGCCCTCGTAGGAAGAGACACCAGGTCTCCCTCTGTCTTTGAGGGACTCCCCCAGGAAAGGCCCTGCGAGGACAGATCCAGCAGAGGGCCCTCCCCAGGGACCACCCATGCTAGCACCCTATTCTCAGACTGCAGCCCAACACCGCCTCTCCTTCGCAAAGGCCTGGACTTAGTCACACCTGCCACGTCCCATTGCAGACACGGGGACACACCGACAGGTTCGGGGGCCTCAGGCACTGACGTCACCTCGACTGCAGCGCACTGGGCTCAGCTGGAGAAGATCACATGGGACAGGACAGCTGGTGGACGGGCTCATCTCACCACTTGTAGAGAGAGGTGCTGCGGCCCGTCCAGACCGGAGGGGGAGCCCACGCCCGTGGAGAGAGGCCTGTGGGGGAGCGAAGGAAGCCTGGCCAGTGGGAATGGGTGAGACCGAGGCCTTTGTGTTGCCGGGTTTAATGTACACGTCTGTGCCCAATTTTCAAAGTAAAACAAGGACGCACGTCATACATGGGTAGCACTAATTCTGTATCTATATAAATGTTTTTAATTCTTTTGTTTATGCCTATACGTTAAAAGGGTAACTCTAGAAAGCGATAACAATAGCCATATGCAAAATAATACGCTGGAATACGATCGTCAGTATTGTTTCTAAGTATAAATAAATAAATAATTGAATTAAAAAATTAAAACAAAAGATTTTTTTCCTTGAAAGTTCCAGTCAAAAACACAGGTGCACATTATACATGACAAAATATGGTAATTAATTCCACTAGAAGACTGAATTTCCTGAGTGGCTTGGTTGGCTGTTGGGCGGGGGGTGGTAGATGGGTAAGGCCCAGAGGAAAAAATTAGCAACTAGTTCTCACTGAGGCCACTTTTCTTCTTGAGATCTCATTTATCTTAAGTCAGAGCCAGCCAAGCGGGGATCGGACAGAATCCTGACCCGTCTCCCCTTACACACAGGCCCCACGGAGCGCGGGAGAGGGGGTCGGCCGCCGCTGTGTCCCACCGCCCACCCCACCAAGGTCTGCACGGGTGATGTGCAGACACAGGGACCTGCATGAAGGTGGGTCCGTTCGGTTGGCGGATGCTCTACGGGCCAAGCGTCGTATTGGGTCTGGGGGATGAAAGAACACCTGACCAGCACTGCCCCTGCCCTCCCCGCCCCGGCAGGATATGTGGTCTCCAGTGTGGATGGCCGTGAACAATGCGCACGTGAATGTTTAGTGACCACTCGCATTAGTTAGCACTCACGGTGGCCCTGAAAGGCGGGGCATGGTGGAAGGTGAGTGACGATGGTGGACGTGATGCCCATTCCCCCAAACAGTGCTACCTGCCGTTCTTCTAGGGACAAGAAGAATGACCACGTGGATGAGGTGTGGGGCCAGCGCCCCGTCCCCAGGCACCCACCGGTGTCCAGGTCCCCCGTGTGTGAGACCGGACCGTGGGGAGAGGCAGGGGGAAGTTCTGGTCAGCACCCGGGAGTCACCTACTCCACCCCCCATGCCTTGCTAGGCCTGGGGACTCTGCGTTTGGGGACATTTGATGAGTGTCTCACTGTTCCTTGGCTCCCAGTGGCTCTGCGCCTTTCTGGGCCTCCCTCACCCGGATGCGCTGCCCCGATTTTTCACACTAAAATCTAATTGTGGCCAAAGCAAGCTGAGACTCAGCAGAAAACGTTTTTTCCCTTTTATTGCCTGCAGAAACAGAATTCTTTGTGGCATGGTCTCTCATAAAGAAGCTCAATTATTTTTTGAATATAAATAAATGTTGTGTGATTATATTTATGAAGCCTGGGCCTACCCAGCTTCCATCTAAATAGGGGGCACAATGCTTTAGAAGGTGAAGAACATCACTTGGAATCTCAAAGAATTCACAGCTTTTATCGCATCGGATTTGAATGAGCCAGCCAATTTGAGCTATTCAAATTGATACAAACACACTTACAGATAATTACCGTAATCACGGACACACGCCTACTCAGAGTTTCCATCCTCATTTCCATGCTGCAGCGGTTGAACTGAACACCGGGGCACCTGTCTGTTACCGGAGCGTCCACGGGAGAGGCTGTTACATGGGGCTCCTGGACAGAAACTTCTCCGAAGTGATTGGGCTGAAATGCTGGTGGACTCACACCGTTCGACCGGCCCTTGCAGCCACATTGAGGGCTTGTGCGCCTGTTTGCTGGAAGCTGGTTCTCAGCAGAAGTGTTTGGCACTTAAGCAGCAATGAGGCTTTGAGGGAAGCGGCATCAGCTTGGAACACCCAGTAGCCACGGTTCTTACGCCCCTGCACTTTCGAAGCACCTGGGAGCTTCTCCAAAGTGCAGCTGCCTGGGCCCCTCGAGCCGACCCCGAATCTCCAGGGATAAAGTCTGGGTTCCTGCAGCTTTTTGAAAACTTCTCCTGCCCTTGAGATGTACCGGGAGGAGTGAGGAAGAAGGTGCAGTGTTTCAGCTAGATGATAGTGGTCTACCGTCCTTGGTCATTTGGAAGATCAAATCAAGCTCATACTGGAGAATCTTGGTATGAGGAAGAAGCATTGCACAATAATAAGAAAGTTAAAAATAATTTGCATTCTACTGCCTATCTTCCCTTGCTCCGAATTTATTTAGCGGACTGGTTTGCCAAACTTGCCTGAGAGACACCACCACGGATTTCCATGAGATTCTATGGACTGACATTATTTCTGGCCCATCTATGGTAAAGGTCACTCTGGCCACCGGGCCTTTGTGCAGAAACGCAAGTGTGTGAAGTCCAGTCCCTCCTTTATCTCTCCCACCGTCACCCCTGCCCCACCAAGACGGGGTCAGCTCGGCACTGGGGCAAAAACTGGACGTGCAGACGAGGCACGTGCTCTGAAGTCCCAAGGACGCCTCTGTCCTTGCCTGGTCCTGTCTCCTCATTTCCCTCCCTGCCCCCTGCTTCCCTCTTCACTCTCTCTCCTTCCCAGATGGGGCCGCTTTCCCTCCCCTGGAGCAGGGTGCCCACCTACATGCAGCCCTCGGGGGTTCCCCCACCCCCCGCCCACTGCAGAGGACCCTGAACATCGGGCAGCCTGTTCCTCAGAGGACATTGCTGCCAGATCTTCAGATGACAAGCACTCCCCACTTCCTCAGTTCCCTCCATCTGTCGTGCATTCAACCCAGGTGTGTTGGGCACCACGTGCCGGTGCTGTGCTGGGCGTCGGGCGGGCACCAAAAGGGAAGTGAACGCAGCTTCCCTTAGCTCAAAGGGGCAAGTCAGAAACCGTCCGACGATCCCACAGATGAAGGTGACCTTGTGACTCTGACAGGGGCTAAGAGGAGAAGTATGTGGTCTGCCAGGGACTCCCACAGGGCAGGGACCTCACTGTGGGACCTCACTGTGGGGTCATGATGGCTTCTTCCAGGGGCGAGGTCTCTGCATGCAGACCCTCTGACTGCAGGGGGTGGGGACTGTAGTGTTTGTGAGCATGTGTGAGCCAGAGGGTGTGTGAGCATGCAAGGGGTGCCCAAACTAGGCTTTGTGAGTGTCTGAGGGTGTGTGCGTGTGAGCAAGTGGGCAAGGGAGTAGAAGCACATGTTAGTGCAAATGTGTTTGCATAAGTGTGCAAGGGCAGGGGTGTGTGTGTGTGAGAGTGTGCTTGTGCAAGTGTGTGTTCAAGGGTGCTTCCACACATGCTCACTTACACGTGCACTCATACACCCTCAAACACCCACACTCACTCACGCGTGCACACTCGCATGCACCTGCACACTTAGATACCCGAGACACACACTCATGGAGGGCAAGTCTGGGTACTGAATGAACAGATGGTTTCCGGGCCCAGCATTAATCCCAGCGGCTGCAGGTGACCTCCTGGGCTGGGCGGTTCCCAGGCTGGCTTGTTCCGACACCCAGGGAGCACAGCTCTCCCACCCAGGCCTCTGCTGGTTAGGCAGAGTCGCAGGGTGCTAGCGAGCTGGCCGGGGTGCCCCTCTAGGCAGAGCTCTGGGCCCCGTGGAGTCCTCGGCACTCACAAGTCAGGGGAAGGCACTGGAGCCACCGCCTGCCTTGTGGCCCGTCCACAGCCATACCTCTGACCCCGAGGCCTCCTCCTGCCATTCTTCCTGTCACTCACTGTGTTCCAGCCCTGTTGGCCTCAGACTTGTCCTTTCCCAGGTGTGCTTTGCTTTGCCTTTGCTGTTCCCTCTTCCCAGAACGCTGTTCCCCCAGTCTTTGTGGCTCCCTCCCTCACTTCCCCTGTTCATGCTGAACAGCCCTATTCCCCAAGGGGCCTTGTGTCAGAAAATGCAGAGGCCTGTGGAGGCCAGAGCCCCTGTCCCATCACTCGGTAGCCCCTCGGCCCAGCACTCTTTCCCTTGTGGCTCTGACTGTGGCTCTAGTCACAGTCCAGTCTGTGTTTTTCCCTCAGTTCCACCTTTGGAGAGGGCCCCACCATGTCCACCTTTCTCTGGGCCCACCAGGACCACCCACACATCTCTGTGGGGCCATGACAATGGCTTTCAAACATCTCCCCTGAGATCCACTCTGCACAGCATCCCTGGTGCCTATAAAACATGCCAGAGGCTGCTGCTGCGGACAGTCTGGGGCCGCCCCTTGACCCTCTCATTCCAAACCCCTGAAGGCCCCACGGGCCCCCCAATGCTCCAGAGGAGCCACCTGCTGCTCTCTGTTCTTTTGATTTCTTGAAATATCAACTTCTCCACTGACCATAGGGTCTTCAGTCCTTCTGTACTTGAATCGCGCCCAACTAGCACTCAGCCTACACCCAAGACCCTGTCCTCCAGTTCCTTTGATCCCGAGGACCAAGTTCCCAAGGACCTAGGCCCTCCTGAGGCTGCCCCTACCTTGCCCACCCGGGGTAAGTCTGGGCCCCTCAGTACCTTCTCACCCGATGCCCGATTCTTCTTGTAGTAACCCCGGTACTTACACGTTTGTTTGTTAATGCTCGTCACCCCTGGAGACTGCGAGGTCCATGGGGCCGAGGTCTTGTCGGTTTCATGACCCACCACCTTAGCCCTTGTGGGGAGTCTCAGTAAATATGTAAGTGAGTGAATGAATGGATGGATCTTCACACTGCTGACACCATATCAACCCTCTCGTTCAAGGCCTTTAAAAGCCTCCCATTTCCCATAAGGTTCTGACTTGAGTCTGGAATCCAGGCTGTTTTCATACCTATTTTTCCAGCCTTGTAGCACAGGCCCCCACCCCACCCCAGCTCATTGCCAGGTTCACTCAGCCTAGCCACAATTCACTGGCCTCTGCAGCTCCACTTTTCTGATGGAAACCTTTATCATTTTCAAAGTTCAGCTCCAATTCCATCTTCTGTGGCCATGCCTTTCCTGCTTCTGGAAGCCCCTAGCATTTGCTTGGAATGAGTTCATGCTTCCTTCATATCCTCCCTTCCCACTAGACTGAAAGAAAAAAAATCTCTTAGCTGTTTTTATATTTTTTAGAGTTTGTAGCTCATAAATGTTGCTAAAGATGGGCTTGTTGAATTAATAAAGGCGCTATTTAATTATTGTCTTCTGCATTGTAAGACTCAGTCTCGTGGACCATTTCAAGTCAGTATATTTACTGTATAAAGCTTCTGCGAAGGGACTCGCTCTAAACCCATGGACAACTTCCCCTGGGCTGCCCATCAGTCATTTACTGGTGGGGACCTGGTGAGGAGAGCTAAGGGGAGAAGCACAATTCTGCCCCAGGCGCTCGGCGGCCTTTGCACAGCTGGTCTTTGAGCCGACTTTGCAAATGGGAGACAGGCACAAGGTCGGGGCTGAGAAGACAGACTGTTCCCATTTGTTTTACATTATACTTAGGAACCCAAAGAGAAACATTTCTCTCATCTCAGCATTACTCGGTTATGGAAACATAATCGGGATTGTTTAAGAGACACAGGCAGCTTCTATTTCGGTCCCGGCACAGGAAATTCAGCCTTTGTCCATTTTCACAGTTTGATTTATGTGAGGTTAAAAATTCATAAGGCAGGAGCCAACCTCGAGCTAATATTGTTTTTTGCGTGAGCCAGTTCAAACAGACCTCATCTCAGGCTTCCTGTTCAAGGCTCAGTGATGCGAAGTTTAGCCCTGGCTCACCCATTTGATCCGCTGAAGGTCAGCCGGCCTTTGCTGTAACCTTGAGGTAGGGGTTGAGGGGCTCTATCAAAGAAAGGGATGGGAGCCCCTCTGCATCAGGCGCCTGGTGTTTGCTCTCTGTTTAATCCCCCGGTGACCCCGAGACAGAGGCCCAACTCTCCTGC
>PVIA01016998.1:0-17015 GCA_004024845.1 Tonatia bakeri | reverse complement strand
GTGATGAGTAAGACAAATGGCAGCTCCCATCAATGCAGTTGTTGCCAGGGTCACACAGGTATTCATTATGTCCCTGCTCCACTATCCATTGTTTCTATTCAGCTGTCAGCTCTGTAGGCCTTGATGATTCTGTGTGAGCACGTGTGTGTGAAGAAAGCAAGAGACGGGCGAGGGGGAGGGAAATTTGTTACAAGGAATTGACTCATGTGATTACACAGGGTGAGAAATCCCAAGATTTGCAGTTGGAAAGCTTAAGGCCCTGGGAGACGCAATGTGTAATTCCAGCCCAAGTTCAAAGGCCTAAGAACCAGTCTGCAATCCAGCAGGCTCAGCCCCAAGGCAAGCTGAGGTTTCAGTCTGAGTCCAAGGGCTGGAAAAGACCGATGTCACAGTTCAAACAGTCAGGGAGAAGTTTCTTCCTACTCCAGGCAGGGCAGCATTTTCGATAAATCCGGACCTTCAGCTGATTGGGTTCAGCCCTCCCACATCAGGGAGGGCAACCTGCCTTACTCAGCCTGCTGATTCAGCTGTTCACCTTGCCCAGGAACACCTCCATAGACACGCCCAGGATAAGGTTTCGGTAAGCATCTAAGTACCTGTGTGCAGCCAAGTGGACACACAAATTTAACCACTGCCGTGACCGACGCAGGGGTGCAACTCAAACTTTTCTTTCTTTCTTCTTTTGTATTGTTGTTCCAGCACAGGCATCTCCACTTCCCCCCACCCCTCTCCCCGGCCCCACCCACCCCAGCTTCCCTCCCTCAATCCTACCCACCTTTTCTTTCCTGATGGGGCTGTGCTCTTGGCAATCATGTGGTCCCCAGCCAAGCTTGCTAAACATGTCCATTCACAGTTATAACTAGAAAAGATAGTACCTCAAGGCACCAAAGTGATGACCTGGTTTCCACACAAATTACTCCTTGTCAGGTTCACCTGCCACAGTAATCATTTTGTCCTCATGATGTTAAATTTATTTTTAAATTGTGGTGTCAAGTATGTGTGGGTCTTCTTTGTTGTCTGATATGGAGCATGAAGTTAAATGAATTCTTTGGTGAGAAGGTTCTTTGCTAGATGAAGCTACTACTTCTTTGACATTTTCACTGTTTACTTCCATAAATCTAACCTTTGCTAGCTCGAAGATATTTTGTTTTTCATCGATCATTTCCTTAAACTTTGGGAAAGAGTAAAAAAATTATGAAACAAGTGTCTTCCATACTTTGTTCTTTAGATGTTGTGATCTGTTTGAGAAAAGCCTGACTAATAAGTTTCAAAGACTTTCTTTTAACATTAAAGCTACTCCATAAATCTTTTAATGGTGTCACACCAGATACTGTACATACTACTTGAGCGACAAAAATGACCAGTTAGGTGGGACCTTCCTAATCAATAACACCGCAGGCCAGAAACAACAAACAAAAACCTACTGCTGAGACAGGATGTTCCTAACCAGTAACAATAGAGGAATGTCTGGGAACATTATCTTGTTATCAAAAGAGGCTTGTTCACAAGATTGTCCTCCTTCCTATAGTCCATTATGAATGATCCCTAAACACTTGCTTAGCAAAGCATTCTTCAACAGTCCCGTAAAGGCCATGTAGTGTGGAGAGTGATAAACTAACGCATTTTTAGCTTACCATCTTTAGTACCTCCTAATTTCCACCTAAAAGCAATGTCAGCCCATCTTTGGATGCTTCTGGAGTGGGGCACGGTTCTCTCCCAGTTATCTGAAGTAAATCTGCATGATAGCACTCACCTCTGAAGACACCCAATTCCGTTGGTGTTGAAATGTGCTCTGCAGAACAATCACGTTCATCACTAGTTTTCTGTAATTTGCCGGGGGGGATCACCAGTGTCAGTACCAGCTGCAGCTACTTCCCCTGCGACCTTCAGATGCCATGGCCAGGCTGAGCTTCTGAGGCTTCCCGGACCCACACAGACCAAGGTCTTCGGGTGGGTCTCTCTCTCCTCCATTGTTTCTCCTTCAGCTCTTTGGCCGTGTTCGGTGCTCCCCACTGTGTCAGCACAGTTCTTGATGGCATCCCACAAAGGCCGAGACTTTCCAGACAGGGTGCATGGTTATTTCTCTGGTTTCTCCACACAAACAACCCTTTCATTTTTTCTTCTCCCCACCCTTCTCACATACAAAAAAAAATTGTTGTGTATCTGGTAAATTAAGACAAGCGCATATGTGCATTGCCAGGCTTATGTCTTTTATGAGTTTTCCTCTCTTGATTCAATTTAATACTTACAAGTTTTCTTCCAGTGGATCAGTTTTCCTGAATTCTTGGCTTGCCTCATTGTTTTTTAAAAGATTTTATTTATTTATTTTTAGGGAATGAGGAAGGGAGGGGAAAATGGAGGGAAACACCAATGTGTAGTTGCCTCTTGCACATCCCCTACTGGGGACCTGGCCTGCATGGGTTGTGCCCTAGACTGGGAATTGAACCAGGACCCTTTGGTTCACAGGCCTGCATTCAATCCACTGAGCTACACCAGCCAGGGCCCTCATTTCATTTTTTTAAAATATATTTTATTGATTATTCTATTATAGTTGTCACATTTTTCCCTCTTCATTCCCCTCTGCCCTGCACACCCCCTCCAACCTGCATTCCCCCACTTTAGTACATATCCATGGGTCATACATATAAGTTCTTGGACTTCTCCATTTCTCATACTATTTTTAACGTCCCCCTATCTATTTTCTACCCTCCATTTATGCTACTTATTCTCTGTACCTTTACCCCCTCTCTCCCCCTCCCACTGCCCCACTGATAATTCTCCATGTGATCTCCATTTCTGTGATTCTGCTCCTGTTTTTGTTGTTTGCTTAGTTTGTTTTATGTTCAGTTGTTAATAGCTGTGAGTTTGTTGTCATTTTACTGTTCATATTTTTGATCATCTTCTTTTCCTTAGATAAATCTCTTTAACATTTCTTGTAGTAAGGGGTTGGTGATGATAAACTCCTTTAACTTGACCTTATCTGGGAAGCACTTTATCTGCCCTTCCATTATAAATGATAGCTTTCCTGGATAGAGTCATCTTGGATGTAGGTCCTTACCTTTCATGACCTTGAATACTTCTTTCCAGCCTCTTCTTGCCTGCAAGGTTTTTTTTTTTTTTTTTTTTTTTGAGAAATCAGCTGACAGCCTAATGGGAACTCCTTTGTAGGTAACTGTCTCCTTTTCTCTTGCTGCTTCTAAGATTCTCCTTATTTTTAATCTTGGGTAATGTAATTATAATGTGCCTTAGTGTGTTCCTCTTTGGGTCCAACTTCTTTGGGACTCTCTGAGCTTCCTGGATTTCCTGGAAGTCTATTTCCTTTGTCAGATTGGGGAGTTCTCCTCCATTATTTGTTCAAATCAGTTTTCAATTTCTTGGTCTTCCTCTTCTCCTTCTGGCACCCCTATGATTAGGATGTTGGAACATTTCAAGATGTCCTGGAGGTTCCTAAGCCTCTCATCATTTTTTTAAATGAATTCTTGTTTCTTCATTCTATTCTGGTTGAATGTTCCTTTCTTCCTTCTGGTCCACACCATTGATTTGAGTCTTGGTTTCCATCTCATTACTGTTGGTTCCCTGTACATTTTCCTTTATTTCCCTTAGCATAGCCTTAATTTTTCCCTTTAATTTGTGACCATATTCAACCAATGCTATGAGCATCCTGATTACCAGTGTTTTGAATTGTCCATCTGATAGGTTGGCTATCTCTTCGTGGATTAGTTGTATTTTTTCTGGAGCTTTGATACGTTCTTTCATTTGGGCTTTTTTCTTTTTCCTTTTTTTTTTTTTTTTTGTCTTGACACATCTGTTACATATAAGGGGTGGAGCCTTAGGCATTCACCAGGGCGGGGCAGCCCATGTTGGGGAGGGGTCCAAGAGGGAACAGTGCTTCCTGCTCTGCTCTCTGCTGGTTTTCAGTCACTTCCCCCACTATCCACAAGCAAACTGGGCCCTTCTGGTGCTGATTCTTGGGTGGGTGGGTTTGTGAACATTCTAGGACCCTGTGGGTCTCTCCAATGAACTCTCCTGTGAGGCTGGGAGTCTCTCCCTGAACCTCAACCCCCATGAGTGTTTTCAGTCGGAGGTTTGAGGCTGTATTTCCCCATGCTAGGGCCCTGGGTTGTGGGTCTGTTTCGCTCCCCAATTGTTCCTCCCAGTGTATCTACTCATGAATGTGTGACCACTTGTTCCACCAGCCGCTGCCTTTACATGAGTCCTCTCTGCCCTGCTGCCCTTGTCCATTCCTCCTGCCAGTCTGGGTGAGTGTTTCTTCTTTAACTCCCTGGTTGTTGGACTTCCATACAGTTTGATCTTCTGTCAGTTCTAGTTATTTTTTGTCTTTAAATTTGTTGTCCTTGTTTTGGTTGTGTGAGGATGCACAGTGGGTCTACCTATGCCTCCATCTTGGCCAGAAGTCCTAGGCTCACCTCATTTCTTAAAAGACTTTTTCACTTAATAATGTGTAGAACACACTACATAATGCACAAATACTTTTAAACAAAGATTTTATTAGGAGAAGAGCTAAGATATGACTGAAACAAAATCCAGATTCTTTCATTTAAACTTGGAGAACAATTTAGATGTTTTTTAAAAATTCTGTTAAATTTATTGGAGTGACATTGGCTAATGAAATTGTATCAGTTTCAAGTGCATAATTCTGTGATACAAAGTCTATATATTGTAGATGTCTTTACTGGACTATTTTCAGTAATGAATTTGGGGGAAATTTCATGAGTATATACAGTGATTATGTGGCTAATGGTTCAGATAACGAATGACATGTGAATATTTGCAATATTATATGTTTCATGGATGACTCGTTCATGAGAGGAGAACATGCCTTGGTTTGAACCTACAAACAAGCATGAGTGGGACGTGGCTGTCTAGAGGGTGTGAGGGTGTGAGTGCGGGTGGAACAGTGCTTTCAAACCCAGAAAGAAAATGCTACTTAACAATATGCGATCAGAGGGAGGAAACACAGCTGATTTAAAAAATAAGAAAACTAAATGAGTATTCTGTCAGAAAAGCAGACTGGAGAGACATCACATAATGAATTATGTTCAACATTTGAGAAAATATTTTATTTTCACACAGAAAGTTTGGACAGCCCGAAATGATCCCAGATTTGTATGGTTGGCTTGTTAGTACTCCAAATAACCTTTACACTTTGGTATATTTTAGAAAATAATAAGACAAATTATATAGTTCTATTTCATTACTAAAAAAACACTTTCATAAAACACGTCAAATGGTAGCTTCAGAAAACTGCCCCAGACGGAGCCAAAATATAGTTGTCTCTGGATCCCTATTCATATTTATTTTGAAATTTTAAGTCTATGTACCTAATAAGAATGCATCACCACCTTGTGGAAATTCCTTTAAGCTACAGACACATGGTCCCAAGATCCAGATGGATTCAAAGAATGGAGTAGGGGATCGATCTGTTTCATTTTCATTTAACTGAGGTCGACTGTTACTTCCAGCTCACAGCCTACTAGCCCAGCCTCTCTCTCCCACACTGGTCCTGTCTTTCCAGCTGCTCCATTCACTTTGCCACCCAGTGCTTTGTCGCTCCTTAAAACACCAAAACCTCCAAACCGAATTCTTCGTAATAGTTCCATTTTAATTAGTGGACACTCATCTAGTGTTCAGTCATCCAGGCGACAAATTTTGGCCTTCTTTGACTTATTTTCCCATGAAAATATGCTCCATCTAAGAATTAGTCTCCAAGTTCTGTTATGTCTAATTCCTAAAGATCTAACTGCTAAATGTCTTACCCAGTTATCTTCTCATCTCCACTGACAAAATCCAAGATTATGCCTTCACAATTTCATACCTAGGTCATTCTAACCATCTCATAACCAATCTTGGCTTCTAGCGTCTCCCCCCTGCCCCCACTGCATAGCTAATACTGCATCTCTCCCCTTGTTAATCAGTTTACTTGCTGTCCAACTGTCTTAGGCCTTATGGCCTCTGGTACTCTTATCATCATCTACATGTTTCCTGAGTTCTCTCTCCCCCATGAGCTGAATATCTGCTGTTCCAACCATGCTTTCTACTCACTGTGCCCCAGATGTGCTCTCATGCCTTCCCTTGTCTGCTGCCCTGCTCACAATTCTTCTCTCTGGCACCCTCACACCGCACCTGGATGTCAAAACCCTTGTGAGCATTTGAACATTTTTCAGGGAACTTGAAACCTTTGACAGAGCAACAGTTCTCCCCCATGTGAAAAGGTATTCCAATCTGGACCTTAAAGGGATACACAGGAGTAATGACATGCTAGGTAGCTAAATCCATGTTGCTGATGAATAGCACTGAAAAAAGTTGGCATATGAAGAAAGAGGGCCTCCTAACACGTCCCACTTTGATTCACTTGGTTTGCTACATGGCTTTTGTTCCTTCTGTGTAAAATGTGGAACAATTCCTTAACTCACAGGGCATGTAGATCATTAGTTTTGTTTGATAGCCTGAATCTCCATACTGACTAACCTTGTATTTTAATCAAATGAATTGTATGTGTTTCTAAAGAATAATGCATATGAGTTTAGTTTCTAATTGATGATTTCTTTGTACTGGGCAAAATAATAGAGGGTGAGTGGATGTAGAAGAGACCACTGGGTGGTAGGTCTGGGCAACAATTAAAATCCGATCTATGTTAAAATCATACGAGGCAGAACTGCAACAGGGTTTCTCAAGAGATTCAGTGGAATTGGGAAGAAGCAAGCGGGTCACCTTTTAAATGAGATAACGAGACAAGGATCAGAGGAGCAGCATCTGCAGGAAGATTGAACAGAGGAGGCCATCTCTGGTCAAGTTTTCAAGCAGCACCAGGGAGAGCTCCCTGCATTTTCCTCTCTACTTGCAGGAATGGAAGGGCATCTGTTCTTCCACTGCAGTCAGCCAGGAACTTTCCAGATGCACCTGATTCCCAAAGGTAGTCTACCTGACAA
Source organism: Tonatia bakeri (assembly GCA_004024845.1). Lineage (NCBI taxonomy): Eukaryota > Metazoa > Chordata > Mammalia > Chiroptera > Phyllostomidae > Tonatia > Tonatia bakeri. Next base: position 10,065 of record PVIA01016998.1, on the reverse strand, counting down.
CACAGGTCTCAGGCTTGTGTAGTTAGGTCCATGTCCTCGGTGTTGGGGGCTCCATTCTCATGTACCTAAAAATTACTGGGATACAATATCTGGCTTGATTTGGGTTTGGGTGAGAAGGTTAATTTTGGTGAAAAGAATCTCCTAACGTCATTTGCTATCTAGGTGACTATGAAAACAATCCAATAGTTTTTCTGATGGTTCAACAGTCATTTTAGGATCTTGATACGTCATAGGGTTATCAATATATACATTGTTCTTGATGCTTGCAGGGACAAATGCTAAGGAAGACTCCTGATTGATCTTCTGTTGGATCCCAGAATTAGGATGTCATAACACATTTTGACTACACATTCTAGATGCAAAGAGCCCCAGAGACCATCAGGCCATCCCTTAGCTGCATCACACAACTGAAAACGAAAACAATTAAGTATTTGTTTAGTTTCTAAATTATAAACATGTTGGTCAGTACATGTGACTTAAGAATACCTGGGGGAAAACGTGAACAGTACTAGTGAACGCATGCAAAAATGTGACAGGCCAGTCTGGAGCATCATGGATGCCTGCCGCCTTGGCTCACTGAAGCCAGAAGCCTTGGCTTCATGTAGCCAGAAATCACTGGCTACATGGAGTGCCTTCATCAGCATCTTTGCTCACAAAAGAAAACAAGGTCGCTGTGATGTTGTATATTTCCTCTGAACAACTACAACTCTCCTGAATAAATCTGACACATACTCCCTATCAGTTCAGCACTCACCCTACCTTGTTGTCAAGGAAACAGACATCAGCATCACTGAGGAGGTGGTGAGAGAAATCTGTAAAGGAACAGAGGTGTATCTTGTGCTGTGGGAGCAAGAGTTCCCTCCTGTGAGGCAGAACTAGATGGGTTTCAAGCGTTAATGAATCAAACCCAAACTCACTGCAAAACATGAAATCTGAGTGTGACATAAGATGTTATAAACAACGCCTGCTGATGGCAGAATAATAACAAGAGCAAATTGGCCTTATGTTTACAGATAGGTTATTATATAATATACGCATTATACCCCACAAAAGGTATGCTGTGTTCACACCTGAAAATTAATAATGTGTCTTAAATTTAGTTAGTCATGTTTTTTAAACTTAGTAAAACAAGTACATAAGCAATTGACTAAATGCAACTAATTTATTTCAAGTTCTAAATCCATTTGCTTGGGGGATGTGTTTCTGTCAAAGCCAATAGACTGAAGTGATTAAGGGTTCAGCTTCTAAGTTGGAGAACCTTGTAATCAACTTGCAGCTAACTTCCAAAGGGAGGAAAAAAGATGGCACATTCAGAGGAGTTTCAGTGAAAAGCAATTAAATTAAAGCAAATTGAATGAAGGGATTATTTGCAGAGGTAGAGGAGTTGAAAGGAACAACAGGGGTGGTGAAGAACCCAGAAACTAGTGGACACGGGAAAACTGTCACTGCCGCGAGAACTCGGGAAGCAAGGTTCCCCGAACAGGGTGAGAACCGAAGAGCCCCTGCCGGGAAGGGAGGGCACAGCTGGAGAGGGCAGCAGACTGCCCGTCGGGCAGTGTGGCAGGGAGGAACAGCGAGGGACAGGAAGGTGGGAGACGAACGACGTCTCTCTTCTTTTATCTTCAATCTCCAACTGAAGACTCCTGCTGCACTTCCTTCAGTTGGAGCCAAGCAGAGGCCGGGGGAAGGGAGCCCCATGAAGCAGTTTACCTCGTCATTGGGCCCCCCGCCCCAGGGGGGTGGAGTTGACCACTGACCTAGGGAGGCAAAGGGAAAATGATATCCATCACGACCACTTAGCAGTTAGATTCTCTGTGATATGTTACTTAACCTGCTTCTGTCTCCTCATCTCCAAAATACTGTTAATAATGACATCTTCCTTACAGGGATAGTGTGGAAGTAATGTAAGACAATGGCGAGCAAATTATTAACAACTCAATAAACCCTACCGACTATTATTTTTCCAAGTTGGTATTCTTATAAAAACTGTCAAAGTAGTCACCATGGGAAGGGTAACTTGAGAAGTAGAAAATTTAGCAGTGATTTGAAACATGTAGGCCTAAACTTATACGACAATAATTAACATTAAATAGAATATTAGCTTGATACTTTTGCATTCTTCAAAAAAGAAAATACTTTTCAAATTGCAAACAGGAATTCGTTCTTAGCTGTTCAGTGAGCAATCAGTCTGGAGTTCTAGCCCGCCTGCAGCAGGGACGTCCACTTGCTTCCCATTCACAGCTAGCGGGGGTCTGCGTCTGCAGCCCAGCAAATGGCTGCCCCAACATCCATGTCCTGATCTCAGAGCCCGTGACTCTCTGACCTTGCACTGCAAAAGACACTTTGCTGGTGGACTTCAGGGTTTTGAAATAAGGGCATCACCCTGGATTCTCGAGGTGGGCCCACCGTCACCACCAGGCTCCTCCGGAGAGGGTCGCGGTAGAGAAGACTCTGTTGCCGCAGTGATTAGAGGAAGGGGTGGTGGGTTGGAGGATGCCTGCAGCCCCCCACAGCTGGAAAGGGCCAAAAAGGGGACTCGCCCACAGCCCCCAGAAGGGACACAGCCCTCCCTGTGGGCACCTGAATTGAGAGCTTTTGACCTTCAGAACTGTAGGGTGATAAATTTGTGTTATTTTAGCCACTGAATCAGTGGTAATTTGCTAGATCAGCAATAAGAAACTACAGCGTCTGCGTTAATGTTTCTCTCTGAGTCTCCAGATCCATTCATTTCCCACCCTGAGTCCGGGTCTGTGTCCCCAGAGGCAATGAGGAGGTTGAGAGGGGGCTAGAGTATCTATCCCTGCACCTCCCACAGCTCTGACTGTTGGAGTTTTCCTGTAGTTTCCACTCCAAACAGGCTCCCTCCCTCCCCCAGCTTCCAGGCTCCCAGGCCTAGTGGTGGGGACTTCTTCACCGTCCCTGTGGCTTCCTTTGGCCCTGCCCACACCTCCCTGAACTATTCCCGCCATCAGGCATTGTCCAGTTAAGCCCGTTGAGTTTTGCCCCCTCTTCGCTGCTAGTAAACTGGTTGGACACCGAGCATCTCTGTCGTGACCATACTGCTCTTCGGGTGCTCTCAGGGTGCCCCAAGCATCGGACGGTTTGCCACAGCACAACAGTCTACCAAAACGTTCTTTGTTTCCTCTGTCAGCTTGAGCTGTCCCCCAGCTTCAGAAAGAAACGCAACTGCACCTTCCCCCATGTGAACAAACCATGAAAGAAGAAAAACACCTGTGTGGTGGTTATTCATACTTACATACAAAATAATATTCATAAAAAATTCATTCAAAGAGCCAACATGTGTATCGGACCCTTTTTGAACTAAGCAGTGAAGGCAGAAAGAAGAGCAGAGAGGGGCACTCTTCATGAAGGGACAGGATTCACTGCTCTACTGACGATCAGTGCGATGTGACAGATCATCACGAGAATGAATAGATGGTAGACGGAATTTAGTTTTAAAAATGCACGTGCCCATCAGAAGCACAATTATTTTGTTTATAGTCTGTCAACACAGCAGCCACAGCTGCCCCCAGAAACGGTGTCAGGGCAGTGCCCATACCTGGACGGATCAAAAATATGTGCCCAGTGTCCTGCAGATTTGCTACACTGTGGAAAATAAATGTGCAAATCGGTCTCCAAAATGCATCTGTCACTTAACAACTTGTGTTTTCATGCTGTGTACATGTTGCCCGCGTGAGAGCAGGTCGAAGGTGCCAATACGAGAACGTTCCTCTGAACGTGCTTCAGTCAGAGACATCATACTGCATGGAACTAGATCGACTGAGGTAAAGTAATACAATAGACAATATAAAAAACCTCCTCCCGTCCCCTCCAATGGGTTAAGTAACTGTACTTCAGGCCAACCATGAAATTCCCTCTCCATCTCACGAATATCAGACTCTGCACATTAATTAACACTGTGCGGGCAGATGATGAAAGACTCTGAGAAATGAAGTCAGAGGCCCACACCCAGTGGGTTGAGGTTTCTTGCACTAATTAGAACTGGTTTGGGTTGTTATTGTGCTTCAGATTCTACCTCCACTCTTAGTGGCATCCTCACCCGGGAAGGAGGCCAGGGAGGAGCGCAAGGGGCTGTGGACGCCACGACTCAGCACGTATTGCCCCTGGAAATACCACGAAGAGCCCCACGTATGGAGACGCAATAACGTCAGTCCTGCTTTCTCACTGAAACAAAGGCACGAGGGCAGGCTACATTCTCAAAACAATGCATACCTTTAAAAAAGCCTCAAATCAAAAGATGGTACAAATATAAAATTGATTAAATATGCATATTAAGATTGCTATTCTAGCACTTGGCATTTAGCTATAAAATAGGCTCCTATCTCTACAGGGTCCCTAAGAGCAGAAAACATTTATGCTCATGGTGTCTGCGCTAATCACTGTTTGAACTACCTTGCGCTGCCGCATAATACTGGTACTTGTTAGTGAGAAATAATGTGCTTGAAGTCCCAAGTATGTGTGAATACTTGCATTTTCAAGGTCAATTTAACATTTTTACCAATATTGTAATAGATCATTTACACTTTACAAGAGAACTAGAGATGGAACTCTAACTAATATACATGATAATTTGTCTGTCTTTGGTATAAGATATTAGCTCCTCTTCAACTTGATGGGTACTATATTACTGTGCGCATGCAGTCAAAATTATAAAGCTATATATGAGAGGTGACCCAAAAACCCAGAATTTATTTATAAAAATATTGTGTTTTTATTCTTACATGTTTAAGCTTCTGTCACCCTCAAAGGACTCTTCATTTGCTGCAATACACCCACCGAGACTTATTTCCCTACTGCTCAAAACAGTTTTTGAACTAGTCAATTTGGATGCCTTTTAGTGCTTCTGCAGTTTTTTGTCTCACCTGTTCCATGTTGGCAAAACATTTCCCTTTGAGGGCTTTTTTCATCTGGGGAAACAAACAGAAAAACAGTCACTCAGGACAAGATCAGATGAATAGGGAGGGAGGGGCATGGGGGTCATGCTGGTTTGGGTCAAAAACTGCGGGGAGTGTGGGCAGGTGTGCTCACAAATCACCCATCATGAAACGGGCAAGCATGTTGAAAGAATCTTCAAAAAAAAATTCACTGGAACTGAATGCAGCCTCTCACAACAACACCAGTTGGTACACTGACACAGATGGGTTCCAGGAACACTCACCTAGCAGGGGAAGCTTGTACTATAAAGGACCACCCTCCAGAAGAGGATAATGTAAGGTTTTTGGGGGTCTACCCTTGTAAAACATTGTATCATGGATAATAATTATAAAATCTATGTACAATATTAATGAATGTGTTAGTATTTATTTTCACGGCATGTGTATATGTGTATATATGTTATATGTGTGTATATTATATATAATATTTCACTGGCACCTCTAAATAATAATGTAACCATGTACTTCTACACAGCTAGAAAAAATATAATCATCAGCAAATTTTTAACTAGCAGATGAATCCTTGGTGTATCTCCCATTCGTGAGTCTTTTCCCACCTGAACAACAGCATGTCCTCTGTACCCTTCCTCATGCTACTATTGTCATCGCCACCAAAAATCACTAGAGTAATAATGACAACAATCAGTTATACCGCTGTAACTACGATGCCTACAGAACCAATCTGTCTTATATTTACACATCAGTTTCACACCAATTACCTTATTAATTTGACATCAAACTTTAATATTAAAATATTATCTTTAATAGTAGAGGTATGCACTGCAGGTAATAGGAAAGGAAAATTAGTTTTGATTTCACGTATCTCTTGTAACTAAGACTCAGACTTCGCCTTCTCTGTGAGCAGGTGTGCCGGGCATGCCTGTGCGAACGCTGAAGCGGGCCCTGTGAAAATGCTTTCTCTAGCTTCGTCCCAGAAAACCAACCAACGTTCCCAACCTCAGCAGATCTGGGGCTGATGATGCAGCCCTCCAGCAGCACCAGCTGAGAGCAGTGAGGGGACCCCAGTGGTCACAGAGGCATGGGGAGCAAACCTGGAGTGCAGGAACTAGGCTGGGAGACCCCCCAGAGGTGAGGATTTGACAGGATATGCCTCAGCAGGCTGCCCACATACCCCGCACCCCTGCACCAGTACCATAGGAAGTGGAAGGTGCTAGAAAACAACATGCTTTGTCATTCTGCCTTCTCCTTGGATCCATCAGGTAACCTGGATACAAAGCAGCATTTGGGGTTTACAGACTGTGGGAGGCAAGTGAGTGGAATACACGGCAGGATCAAGGTCCAGGAGACTCAGGAACGAACTCGGACCCCTTCTGGCTGCTGAGCTGATCCACAATGGCTGCTCACTCATCTCCAGCATGAAGGTGCAGTGCTTTGCTTACACCTTTCTCACCAACACGGAATTCAAAGATTTGGGGAAGATTTTGTCCTCTCATTAGTGAAATTTAATCCAAACACCCAGAGATGACTTTCCATTTCTGACTCCCCCCCTGCCCCCACAATAAAGCACAAGTCACCCTCACTGACTGGGACACCCAATCTACACCCCCTTTCAGATCACTCTGTAATCACCGCAGGGACAAGGCTGGGAACACTTACTTCAAAGACTGGAGCTGTGAGGCCTGTATGTTACTCCAGCAGGAACTTTGGGAGGAATCGGAAAGGGCCTCCTTCTCTGACAGAAAGGCGAGAAAGTGGGCTGGTTGCTCCTACGGAATCTCACTTCCTCCAGCTTTAGAGGGAAAGTTGTCATACACTGGACCTGTGCTGCGCTGTGCCGAGGACACCTCCGTGACCAGGTCAGGAGAGGGGCTCTGCAAACACTGGAGCGGGTGCAGTCTGTCTCGGCTGGAAGCATTTATTTGCCCGCCAAAAAAGTTTCCCGAAATATAGCTTTTTGAGATTCTTTTAAAAAGATAAATATTTAGAAGGACACAACATACTCAACATATTTTTAGAAAATGTTGATATTAGCAGCAGCAGCTAGTTGCTTATTTTATACAATTTTGAAACAAAGACCAATCAAGATAAATCCTGAGTTCTAACAATTATGCTGATTCAGGACATGGTAGTTAATAATGCTCTCTCTTTAAAAAGTATCTGCATTGTAAACTTGTTTATATGCCTCTTTTGAGTGATCCTTTCTCTAAAAAGGTATATATACATATATGTACATATATATACAACTTACTTTGTGTGTACATATATGTGGGTGTAGCCCACCAATGTAGGGCCTTTTCAGTAACACGGAAATGTGTCTAACAAGCTCTGGAATTGCCAGCTACGCTCTGTCCCTATACATGTAATGACATCCGTGATGGGCAGTGTGTGAGCGGTCTCTGCCCAGTTCAGCGCAGTGGGTCGCCCGGCTGTGTCTTTCTTTGGCTCCCAGCAGAGCAGGAGTGGCAGCCCAGGCGGCAGGAACTGCTCTCACACCCACAGCTGGGCCTCAGCGCTGTGGGTCAGGAGCCAGCCTGGCCCCTCCATGGGGGCTTGTGGCTCTCCTGTCCTACTCACCCAAACCACCTCATGAAAACCTCCACAACACAAGGTTTCTCCGTGATGGCAGACAACACCACCGCTTCTGAGCACAAGACAGAAGGCAGGTCACTATGCAGACCCCGGAAATACTCAACACCTACCTCCTGGCCACTTTAAGTCACTGCTACTTCTTGACCAATGACAGCTTTGTTTTCCCCCCAGTCTTCCCTTCCCCTGGAAAAGATTAAGTCACCCACTCATAGAATACCCCCCATCCTGATAGCTTCCAATCCAGAGTGAGCCAACACCCCAGTTTTTTCAACCCACCCCCAAATATCCCAGCCAGAGCACAAATCCTCTGAATCCTTTCCGACCCCACTTGACTAAGGCCCTCCACAGGTCCCCAGGGCGCAGAGGCTGCCAACAGTGTTCACGGTGTTCAGACCGCCGCAGGTCTCCATGGCGCACAGACCTCCCAGCTGCGGGGGTGCCACGGGTCCGCCTGCTGCTATGAACAACACACCCAACCGGCTGAGCTGTCAGTCTCGGCGTGGGGGGCCTGAGCTTGTGCAAAACGTTTACATTAACATTATGTATGGCATGACGCAATTTCAAAATAGATGTGCACATACATGTAAGTATGTAATTGCATGTGTTACCATATAAAATGCATGCATATGGGGGGTGCAAATGCACAGAAATAGGACTATGGCTATGAATGTTTACCCTCAGGGAGAGAAGAGAGATGTTGGGGTATTTGAAGGAGGGCTTTCTCTTCTGACTCTACTTTTTAAAAAATTTTATAACCACATGTCTTTGTATTACTTTTGAAATTATTTTTTTTCACTTACTCATTGATTCCTTTATGTTTTCCCTTACATTTCCAGAGACTGTAACAGTGCGAAGTTGTGTTTGGCTGCAAGGATGAGAGGCACGCCTGTCCATCTGGTTTAGAGAAATAAGGGTTTACCCTCTACAGGTACAGGGAGCCCCAGGGCACAGAGTGTGACTAACAGGCTTCCAGAACGGCCTCCAGGATTCTCACCCCCGGCTACCCGCCCCTTCTGCGGGTGGGCGGGACATCCGACTACCCGTGGGCCCTCAGTCCTGGGACTGAGTTACAGTGCATGATAAAGGTGGAAGGACTTTGCAGCCTGATAAAGGCCCCAGGTTAGTGGATTTTGAGTTAGTCAAGAGGGAGATGAAGCCACCTGGCTCAGGTGAAGAGGGGCTGGGCCCTGCCTGGCAGATTCTTTTGCCTTGCAGAAGCTCACAACCATGTTGTGAGCTATGAAGACGGCCACAAGACAGACACCTGAAATAGACGCTGAGAACAGTCTCTGGCCAATGGCCAGCATAAAATTGGGGCCTCAGTCCGACAGCGGCAAGGAAATGAATCCTGCCCACAGCTTCTGTGAGCCTGGAAGCAGATCCCCCAGTCGAGTTTCCTGATGAGGATGCGGCCTGGCTGATGCCTTGACTGCAACCTCGTACGTCCTGCACCCAGGACCCAGCTGAGCCCAGACACAAGACCCAAGGGAATCACGGGATTATAAGTGGGTGTTAGGTTAAGATGATACATTTGTGGCAATTTGTTGCACGGCGACAGATAGCTGATACAACAGTTCCAAGATGCTATGATGGCTCTGGAAAACCATCAGGGATCCAGGCAAACCTTCCATCTGCTAGCTGTAGCTAACTTCCAGCCTGAAGGTCATTCCACAGACACAACATGGCTGCTGGAGCTCCAGCCACAAGATGTGGACTCTCTCCTTCAAAAATGTAAGAGTTTTAAAGATGCTGAAAAGGCCTATTCCTGTACAACGTGAGACTGATTTAAAATTACCCACCAAGCGCTAGAGATCATAGAATTAATCCGACTTTGGGGAAAGGAGGATATTTGAGAAGCCTTCTTGAAAGTATACATTGTGATCCCTGGTGGCAACACCACAAGAGGAAGGAAAAGTACTTAAAATGAAAGGATTAAGTGACAGAAAACTCAGACTGGAGTCCATGAGCAACGACCACCACACGTCAGTCAGGCCAAGGGATGGCAGAAGGTCCTCCTCTGCCTTTGAGCCCCCCCTTCCATCCCAAGTGATGCTCTACACTCGCCGCTTCCCCCAGCAACCCACGGTAACAAGTATACAGTGCTGATACTAACGACAGTAATAATAAAGAAGGGGCCAGAAAGTAGCAGCTTCTTTCTCCAGGTCTGTTTGCAGTAACTTTACTGAAATGTAATTGACGCACAATAAACTGCACATATTTAAAGCACATAATTTGGTGGGCTTTGCCTTATGTCTATACCCACGACACTAGCGTTACAATGGAGCAATGAACTTCCCAATAACAGATCACTTCTGGAAGTCTCCTGAAGCCTCTTGGCAATCCCTCCCTGCTGCCTCTCCTTGTCACCCCGCACCCCCAAACCCCAGTTATCTCACCTCTGCCACCACACATTAGTTTGCATTTCCCAACATAGGAGCACACAGTGTGTTCATTTGCTGGTCTTCCTTCTTCCGCTTAGCGTGTTTATTTTGAGCTTCATCCATGTTACCTCGTGTATCAACAGTGTATTCCTTTTCACTGTTGCCTGGTGTTCCATTGC